>JAKWJA010002176.1:0-88671 GCA_027704765.1 Solanum habrochaites
CTGATCGACATAGAACTCTTGCATTTTTATAGTTCATGCAGTGCTGACGTTAGATTTTTCATTTTTTGTACTCTTTATCCATACTGTCAACTTTGTAGAAAGTGTGATAATGGCTTAGAGTATTCTTACCATTGATCTGTTCTGGCTCAGTTTGCCGGTTCCTTTGTCTTCGAAGGTAGTCTGCAATAACCATTTTCTGTCAGTTTTTTAATTAACCTCAAATTGATAAATGCGAACATTTTGTATATTTAATATAAGCCTTCTTATTTCCTTTGTTGTCACTGAGTCTGGTTCTTTTTTGCCGGATTATCCACCATTTTACTTGCGTGATTATTATCTGTTCTTACAATAATTTGTTATAACAACAATATTATGGCTCAAAAGATAATAAAACATGATATAATCCAAAAAAATCGTTCTTTTCTATTTATTCCATTTTAATTGTGCTCTCTATAGGATCCTGAGTAATATCTGCAATGGTTTCCATTTTTTTCTTTGTATATTTATATTTTAAGGACTCCCCAAACTTTGATTGCTCGAATCTGTTTCAACAATATAAGCCATAGATAATTTGTTTTCATTGGGAAAATATAGTTGTAGGTAGTTTAGTTTGTTTACATAAGTTTTTTTAATATGTCTTATATGATTCTTTATCTTATTGCGTCTCAAAATAATATGGCGACTCATTTCCTACGTTTTTTTGTGTTTTAAATGTTCTGCCTATATTGCGTAGATATTCCCCTTGCGTATTACTAATCCTAAGAAGGAGTGTAATTTATTCGTTTGTATCTATATGTTCCATCTACAAGGGCTAATTATTTTCTGCTATGTGGGCCCCTGGCATCTTTATCCCATTTTATCTATTATGATTCCTAGAAATCTATCTGGATGGTTTTATAATTTCTTGCATGCTTTTTACTTAGGGCTTATACCAAAATGTTTAATTATGTGTATAAATATTTCTAATAAACCTGATAGGTCATCTTGTGTTTTTGAGTATAATAATATATCATCTATATAGACAATACAATTTTCTAATTAATTAAACTATTTGTCAATAAAATGTTGGTATTTCTGGTGCATTTTTATATCCAATGGATAGAACATTCCATTAATAAAAATCCTTGTATATGTACTATTTTCGTATTCTTATTGCGTATTGGATAATTATATGTTTTAGTTTTAGCATTTAAGTTGCGATAATCCATGACCATTCTACTTTTACCTCGTTTTTGTTCACTATGTTTATTAATATAAAGTTGGACTTGTATGTTTACTATTGCTTTCTTGTATATAATTATCTTTAAAGTTCAAATTCTATATGCATGTTGAATTGCTTCTTAAATCATCACAAGATATTTTAATGGTTTTGGTGTTATTATTCCTGTTTGTCATCTATTAATTCAATTGTTAACTTCATTTATGTTTTTCTTTGTCCCATCCTGTGTAATGGATTTTAACTATATAATAATTCTAGTTGTTCGTTAATTATTTTAACTTTATATATTTTAAAATATGATAATGTCTAATTGTGTTATTTTATTTGTACTTATATTGTTTATTCCTTGGTTTATTTTTTTCAATCTTTTATCCATTCTGTGGGTTTACGTTGCTTTGTTTATTTAACTCTTTTTGCTCTTATTTTATCTCCGCATGGTGTGCTAAACACCAATTGTGTTTTTGTATTAATATGGGGGTAAAATCTTTCTAAAAAAAAGGCCTTCCTAATAACACATCTTTGTGTTGTAAATTCCAAATTGTAACATTTCTTCTATTGTTAGTATTTTATTCCATATTTGTATTTTATATTTTTTGCACCTTGATATGTAATCATACTACTTCATTGAGTAAATCATGTCGACTAACATAGGTTGTTTAATGTTATCATTTAGCTTCTAGTATAAACATGATATTTAATTATTTGACTTCTGCTCCTGTATCTATCATGCGAGTATTAATATTGTTTGTGGTATTCCTTCTACAATATTTTTTGCAAGTCTAGATATTTTCATTATTCATTTGTTCTTTTGATAATTATTTTCTTATTTTGGTAAGTTATTATTAATTGTTCAGTCTCTATATTATATTGGTTTAACTTTTCTAACCATTTCATTCCTAGAGTAATATTCTGGCTTTCTTGTAGATTTTAAATGGCATTACTAATGGTATTCCTCCCTATAATTATTTTCTTTTCTGTATTCTTGTTTGTGCGTTACTATCTCACTAGGTAATCCGGGGCATAAGTGTCCTGTTTTTATAATTTCTATTTCTAATTACTAATTTCTCGTTATATAATTCTCTTTCTGTCCGTGGTTATTAAGATTTTATAGATTCTTTGGTCATTATTCCTGTTATAAAAATAGTGGTATGGTGTTATCTCTTCTGCTTATTTAATAAATTTGAGAGATTTCATAGTTCCTTATAGTGTGCTCGCTTCAGTTAGTATTTGGTACAATGAAGTACTCAATCTTTCTTTAATCGCGTCACAATTCGTTGTAGCTATAGTTCATTGTTGTCATTATAGTAATTATTCTTTCAAAAGGAGTTCTAATTTTATTTATCAATTTTATGTCTTGTGCCGTTACTTATGTTTTGTCTGTTAGTATGTATAAGGTTACATCTTTGCTGTAAATATTTTACTACCTGGTGACTAGTTCTTCTATTCCAGACAGTTTTCAATATAGAAAAATAATTGATTTATCCTATATTTCTATTTGTTAATGCTACTGAGTGTTGACACTTATTATAAATTTAAATTTTGGTATATTAAGTTTCCGGTTTACTGCCCACTAATTACGCTTTTTCTATGGATATATACTTTTATCCATCGTGCTAAATATATTTCAATAGGAGGGTATCTATTCCTTCTCTAAAACAAAGCTGTTATCAATATTCTTCTTCCTCCTAAGGTACGTATTTTATGGGCTGTTTTAGCTGTTATCATCTTGTATTTATTTAGTAGTATTCTAGTATTTAGCTTAGTTTGATTTGTGCTTTCCTTTGTATATTTACAACTATGATATGTTCTTTTGGCTAACACATTTAATATCATCTTTTGTCTTCTGAACCAAATTTCTTTTAAAGAGGTATTTCAAGTACTTTTCAAACAATAAATCTAATCTTTCATTTATTTGTTCAAAGATGTATTATCAAATATAATTTTTTCGTTCTAACACAACAGATAATTCTTCATTTGCATACCGTCATTCTTTGGATTTATTGATAGTCATTTCGACATAGATTTCTTCGTCAGCACATCATTATCTAGATCAGATTTGTTTCTCATCTTCTAATTCGGTTGCCAGGTTTCTATATTCGATATTAATATATACTATCATTTTCTTAATTCATAGTATATAGTAATCGATCTGGATGTACTTTCATTATCTAATACTACTTCTGCCAATTTTTTTGTCCTTTTGGGAGTTTTAGGTAACTTACAATCTTTAGCAAATGTCCTTCCTCTCTTTCGCGCTTGCTCTACAAGTACATTTGATAGGTTTCTCTTTGGTCTATCGGTTTGTTTAGTTTATAATTTTTTACATAATATCTTTGTCTTGATTTTTGGATTTATATCTAGTTTTGCGTTTTTCACTAAATTTTGTGATCGCTTAGGGGTCTTTGTTTTTTTATAAGATTTATCTATACAAAACCAAACTTAGCTGGTGCTGTTGATGTAAAAAAACAGGTCCCCTAGAAACTTTTTAAGTCAGACTACTTTCTCCATTAGTATTTTTTCTTTTTGAGTTTTAACAAATTGTTTATAGAAACCACTCGATGTATTAATTTGGATTCTGGCATCCAAAGCTATCTGTGAATACTTCATTGTTTCATCTTTAATTATATTTGTACTAAATGAGTTCTGACGTAGTTTTGTAACATAAAAGATTGTTTGTCTGATTTTTTTGCTTCATTTATATCATATTCTTGCTTGTAATAATATTCTTTAAATGCACAGGTGTATTCTTTTATATAACACATTTTACATATAGCTAATTTTTTCATAAGTTGTCTATTATTTATATTTTCTCTATTTTGTTCTTTTATTTCTGTTAGTAATGCCCACCAAATTTATTTCGTATTGCCTAATTAATATTTATATAGTATGTTCTATATTTGTTGTTGATGGAGACCCATCTTACTTTCTTAATCACCCTAAGGGTTTCTACACTTTGGGGGATTAAATTTCTATGCTATAATTTTGTTGTTCCAACAAATGTTCTTTCTATATATCCTGGCGTTTTCTTTTGTGTTATTTTGTATCAATGAGTGTTTAGATAATTTCTACCCATTGTAAATTGTTGTATTTATATCTATAACACAATCTTTAGATATCTAAAAAGTTATACTGTTCAGTATGGTCTAGGCGTCCATTTTTTATTTAGTCTACTATTGCTTATTGCATTGTTCTATCTGATCGTTCATATAATCTGTATAAGAAGTTGGTGCTGTCCATTGGGGACTACTCCTAGGGCTACTATCAGGGGTCGGTGTTTAAACTATTGATTGGCTAGGTTGGTTTATATATCCTTATTTATTGTTATTTTTTTTTGGCGATTTACTTTGTCCGAAATTTAGGGTATGTTTCACTTATATCACTTATTTCTGATTTTTGATCGTTCATTGTATCTGATTCATTTTCCTTTCGGCTATTTCGTCCTTTTCAAGATGTTTCAGTTAATTTTGGTTTCATCTTAGGTATTTCAGTAGTCAAGTCAATTCTTTATCTTTTTCTCTCTGTTTATCTTTTTGTTTGCGTTTAATATAAGAATTAATTCTTTTTCTAATTCACTTATTTTGTATTTTTTTAATTCTTCTAGATGTTTTACTTCCTGCTTTGTTTGTGTTTTTATTTTTCAATCTATTTGATTTATTCGATTCTTCGTTTCAGTTGTTATTCTACCATAGCTATTAATCTATCTTTATTTGTTTGTTTCTTTTTTCTAAACATTAAATACAAATTATTTCCTATTTTTTTATATCGTCCCTAAATTGGAAAATATATTTTATTACTAAATCGTCTTCTTGATTTCATATGTTTTTTTTCGTTTACTTCCCAAATTCTGTCTTTATTCATTATGATGCATGTGGTAAACTATATCATGTGGTAATTTATATTCTAGGCAATTTATTCGATTTCTAGCATAACAAATATAACATTTTTTGTGCTAATATGATTATTACATATCCTGCTAACATAATGTTTGCTAGTCCTTCCTTTTCTGGTTTTTAACTCTTGTCTTGTTTTAATTATTTTTTCTACAGTTGTTTGCTTATATATTTCTTTGTTTCAGTATTGTTTTTCAGATAACAAACAATTTATCTTCTGTTTTAGGAAATTATATGTATCAAAAGGTTTGTCTTGCTAGTATTGTTTTAATAAGTTGAATAATTCATATTTTATATTATAAAAGTTTTTAACTTTTTCTGGTCTTAGTATGCTTCTTTCGATTTTAGTTTGTGATGGTAGTTACTTTATTTGATATGGGATATTCTTCTAATTTTAAGAATAAAATATTTTCTTCATAATATTCTTCTTTAAGTAGATCTTAATAGTTGTATTTATTAGAATTGTTTGGCAATTTATATTATAAATATTTAGGTGCTCTGGTTCTCAAAATATTTGTATAAATTTCAATTAGTATTTTTTAAGTAATTCTATTTTTCTTAGTTCCTTCAGAATTGTATGTAAGTATAAATTAATCTATCATTTGATGTGTGAATAATTCTAGATCATCATATAAATCTTATGTCAAAATCTATAGGTATAATTAATTCTGTCCAACACTTGGATGTTTCTTTCGATTCTCGTATATCAATAAACTTCTTCATAAATGTGTGTTTTTATATATTATTAAGACCTTTCAATATATTAGAGTATTAATATCGGTAGGTAATATCATCTTCTGTAAATAAGAATTCATTTTAAATGTTTTTGCTTAAAATTATTCCTTCTAACATCTTAATAGATTATACTATTTTATTAGGTAATAATATGATTTAATAGTCATCTAGTCTTGTCACTACTTACGGTTTTCTTCTTTGATCGGTTAACCTAACAGCGCCTAACTTGTTTACTCCCCTATTCGACATTCTTGCCTAACGATTTCAACTTTAGGATAGCTAGTCGGGCAGACTTTACTAGCAGAATATTTCCGTAGCAAACTTCTAAAGATGGTTATTATAACAATTAAAAAACATGATAAACATTATAATCAACAAGAGATTATTAGGAAATATAAAACAGTTTAGCTACTCATAAATGTAAATGAGATACATGTTTGGAGATCTGCCAGCTCTTATTGTTTCCTAGCTTTAATTTGTGTTAGCTTTCTTGTACCTGATAGTTGATACACTTGAATGTGGAAAGCGGAATTAGAAAGAAGAGAGAGTGTGCGTGGGAAGGACTCCCCTCCGTCTATTCCTTTCCCCTGACTTCTTTTTTTCATTTCCCCTCTGCCCCTACCAACAGCGTACACTGCGGGCGCATCCCCCCTTTATCCCTCTCTGTACCTCCTGCGTCTTCACTTAGCCCAACACTGCCTCCTTCCACCACTACCTCTCTTTTGTTATATACGCTCCGCCTTGCATTCTCCCGCTTGTTCTGCTTTTCTACCCTATTCCGTTTTATCTTCTCCAAACTTAGACCGTTTCACTTCCGAATTATACCATACCCCCTCTTCTAATGTACTGATTTTCTCTGTCCTTCGTCCCATCCTTTGTCCTTTTTCCCTTCATGCTCTCCCCTTCTCTTCTCACGCCCAATCTGGTAGAGCTCATTCTACTTCTCGTACCCCACAATTCTATTTATGGTGTGTTGGTTTTGTTATTTTGTTTTGTGGTGTGTTGTTGTGTTTGTGTGTGTTTCTCTGTTTTTTCTTTTTTATTTTGTTATGGTGTATGAGGGGAAAACCATATTCTTGTTTGTTAGAGTTGTATATTTGTTTGATGATAGTAAAAAAACGTTTACTACTTTGGCCAAGTGATCATTATGTCGGTTTTCTATGTATCTAGTCGTGGGTTACTATATATTTGTCTAGTGGTTTTATTTGAAAGAGTTAGTTTAGGGTTGATGTTATTTTATTGATGGAGGATTTTATTAAAAAAATTTTCTATTAGTTTTAATATATTTTAAAAGTTATATGTTTACCACCAACTTATGCAATACCTGAATACTTACATAAGGGGATGAAAACTATTTAAATTGACACCACTTCCATATATGAGTCATCCTCTACGATAGTGGTTAATGAAGGCTAATCTATTTTTATAATCCAACAATTTTCCTTTCATTGTTACAAACTAATTTCCTATATACAATAACATACAGCCTTAATGTGCAAATAGATAACTTTCATCAAATTTACACCAAGTTTGTCTTAGACATAATAATATAGGAGTTATCCATTAAGGAAGTACGGTGTGTGCTATACACAGATTCGTACACCAGTTTTCAATAATTTTCTCCATTTCTTTTCCCTTAACAGAGGCAAGTTTAAGTGTGCTGCTACCTAAAGATTAGGTAGTCGTTGAAGTGTCTATTTAAAGAGTGGAAAAAGTTTTACAATGAAATAAAACTTATATAGTGGTCTTGAAGAAGATTTCGTAGGGGAAAATAATTCAAAACTCGTTGTGTTCGATCACCAAGGGCAATAAGATCAGTTAGCCAGGTATTCAAGCATATATTACAGGTATTGTAAGGCGAAAACTCTTGTTTTTTCCATATCGAATCGGCCTAAAAATTATTAATCACTGAAATGAGTACTTTTTACTATTCTATGCTAGGATGACCTCCGTGAAGCCATTGGGATGTGGGATCTATTCTTGATTTTATCGTATACTAGATCGTTGGCCGAACATGGAAATTATAAGAAATGTTGGTGCACTTGTAATTTTGATCTTTTAATTAAAAAAAGTCAATACAATAGATATAAGTGTATCGACTACAAGACGATTAACTTTATTTAGCATTAATGGTAATATTCAAAGTTGTGAACTCTAAGATAGTTTAGTAACCCGCTCATGACATAAAGCAAAACGGCAGTTGAGAAAATGCATGCACGATACCTTTTTTAACTTGCTTCAAATCACATAAAAATTTAAAAGTTTATCAAAAATAACATGTATTTTATTTTTGACACTCAAACATCAGTACAAAAGTAATTTTATACCCCTTCAAATTATCACATAAAGATTACAAAGTTTGTCAAGAATAGCTATCGAATGGGCATATAAATCGATCAGTAGAAAGTAACTTTCTAAGTGTGTGAGTCTGTCAGTCATGTCCAATGTCTTGTAAAATTAACCAGAAGATCTACCCTTCAACATGAAGTTTCACAGACCAACTAAACTCTATTTGTAATGTTTCAATTATTTATTTCTATATATGTAACTCTACCTACATTAATTTGTAAATAAAAAGGTGATTTTGTGAAATTTGAAATGTTACCAATCCCAAATCTCACACACTCTAAAAATAGAAAGAATTTCAAGTCTTATGGCAATTACTAACACAAGAATACATGATGCTGTGAACACTAACATTTAGGTCTTAGCAAGTTCATCCAAACCTTCATTACAGGCAAATCAATTATATGAGCATTTTGAATTTTGCAATAAGGAGGATATGAAGATGAAGGACGGACAGGCACAAGTTGTTGTTTGTTTTTTTTGTCTTTTTTTTTTTTTTTTTTTTGTTTTGTGATACAGTGAAAAGTGATTGGAACAATTTTGTTAATAACACAACATTAGTAGTAATTACTGTGCCAGTTTGGTCGATATACTTGTTAATTGATTTTGTTTTACACACTTTCTCTTTCCACGCTGTATCTTTAATAGTTTTTCCCCCAAAGATAAGGCCAATGGTAATTTCAAGTTACAAAATTACTTATTGTCCAAAGTTTAACTTAGGACAACAATCAGGAGCTTATGATATAAATTTAAATGACAATTTATAAAAAAAAAAATCAAATGAGAACGACTTTTTATGTGAAATCATGAGTAATTGGTTTCAAAGCTCACTAACTAATCTGGTGGAATAATAGTTTGTCATTGTATCCTCCTTCCATTATTCTTAATAGTTAGTTTAGAAATATTTGAAAATTCATATTCATACTTTGGCTTTTTAAAAGACGATCAGTAGATCTCTTACTATGACCATGAATGCGGATAACGATAATACATAAGCAGTTAGCAACAACATCACTTTTTCATTTCAACATGGCTAACCAAAGGAAAACAAATAACACAACGAAGAATGTAGCGATGCAGAGTCCAACTAAGACTTCCATGTAATGTGTCATTCATCCGAGTTTCTTACTGATCAACCACCATTATATTCCTAGTAGAACTTAAAATTTCCTAATGAAGTCGGCAATAATGTTGGTGTCTTTAAACAAAGGCCTTATGAAGAAATCAAAACATTTATTGACAATCTCACTGTCATGAATATTTAGTGCCTTGTTCAAGAGAAGATACTTGTAACCTCCTAGCTATTTTGTTTTTCAATTTTTCCCAAACACATCCATTTCAGAGCAGGAGCCAGCTGAACATACTTGTTGAAAGCAAAGAGTCCAAACGACATTAATACATGTAACCAAAATCAGGGAAAAACCAACATAAATTCCAGTCAAGTATAACCCATGGTCATCACTTACCTAGAAGGAAGAACTACTTAGGAAACGAAAGGTGAATGTAATTTCTCCCTCTTAGCTGCAAGCCTCTGAGCTTTTTGAAGCTCCTTCAATACAGCTTGAAGCAAATTGGCATCTGTAATTTTCTTACTAGCCTGAGAGCAAAGAACGAATATACAATTATAACCATACGATATAAGTGTGACAAAAGAAGAGCAGAAAATATATATAAGGCTGCAAATGTGTAAAATGTAAACAAATTGTGATTAATACATGTTTTGCACATACCTATCAATGAGTAGAACCACTAAGACAAACACATAGGAGAGCACCTTTTGAACTTCAATAAGATGATCTGTTTCGCTGAGTTGATTAACTTTTGTACAAGTATCATGCACTAATTGCCCAATTTGAGAAAATCAGCAAAGTATCAAACATTTTTTATTCTTTTTAATGTAGTAATTATACCTATTATGGAACTACAACCTAAAAGGTAACTTTAATCTTTCATCCCATCAACACATTATAATTGTTGCTGCATCATTAAGTTAGGCTTGGGATTACAAATATTGGATTGCATGCATAGCTAAGCAAGTTAAGTCAATTCTAGAATACTATTATGATGGAAACCAAATCAATTATTACATGACAAAAAGAATTGAAATTACTGTATATATTTCTTATAGAAGAATTATAATGTATCTTCAATGTTATAGTGTCTAATTTTTACCCAACGAATCTGGGATTTGGAATATCTAAGCACCAATAAAGATTTCGTGTAGCCTTGACCGTGGCCCCCCTGTCCTTCGTCAGTCCAAGCAAAGTGTCTTTCGCCTTGTGTATTTTAGAAGCAAGTAGTGATTACCTCTTGCATCACCTTCCTATGTGCTTCCCTCACTCCATATGCTTCACTGCTTTCCTTGTTGAAGATGTTGATGTCGGTATAATAAAATCCAGAAAGCAAAAAGGAAGAGAAAGACTACTCGTGTTGTTCTTATATATCAAATATCATTGTATTATACAAAAACACCAACAAACACAAACAAATGATAGCATTAAACCATAGTCAAGAATCCGGAAAATGTGGTGCAAATGTATCAGGTTCAAGGAGGCATGGGAAAGATTCAAAACACTAATAGAATAGCATAGGAGTTAAAATATTTTTGTACACTATAGGTGTCTATGGAGGATGTGGAGTATGCAAACCTTAACATTACCTTGTGAGGATAGGGAGACTGTTTCTGGTAGACCCTCAAAATCGAGGAGATTATTTAACTTCTGAAATACTTTAACAATATCTTATATAGCAATTGAAGCAATGCATTACCATGAACGAGAGAGCAGAGCTGACTCCAAGAATCAGATTTGCTTTCATTATGTTCATTTTAGGCTAAAAACCTCCTCCATAAAACTTGGCATTCTCGTAGGGGGAGGTATGACCTTGAGTGCTTGCCATGCCTGAACTCCATACCTTGAAGCATATGCAACAACAACTATAGCCAGTCCTGCTACCAATGGAGTGGCCTGAAGTGAAATTTAGAATTACGTAAATTGCGAGTATAATCAAGACACATTAAAACGACGTATTTCGTTGATAAGATCATGCCAAATTTATACCAAATTTAATTCACAAGATTATGCGCTTCTCTTTCCTACTTATAATCAAAGCAACCAAGTCAATTAATTATTTTCGTTTAGGATGATGGAAATTCACGTGTTATACGATATTTAATTAATATATTCTCCTGTTATGAGTTTTCAAAAAACAAAAGCATGATATTGGTACCCAGTTAAACAATTCATAAGTAAAATGACAAAAAGAAATTTACAATAAGGAGATACTAAGATTTTAGGTACATCTGTCGAAGACAAAGTTGAGGAGTGGGACAGGAAGATCCTACACTGCATTCAATTTTTTGTGGTCTCCAAAACACATGAAAAATCGAACTACAACAACAAACCGAAATAAAAAAAAAAGAAGCAAATATGAAGTTAAATTTATCAACAGAAGATAAAAAGCTAACAACTTAATTCCAAATTAGTTAAGAAATAGAAAAAGAATACAATCTTTGATCACCTGATGTTGTAAAGCTTGGGTAAAACAAAACTAATAAAAACTCCAAGGCTCAATGAATAAATAAAATTATAGAGCAAACTAACCTGAGAAAATATCACACCAAACACACCAGCTATGGTGAGAAATAAAAGAAGTGAAAACATTACCTCGGTGTATGTTGAAATCTTGGGTTAGAAGATGGAAAATCGTTGGAAAGAGCTGGACTTCACCTTTCCACTCTTTGAAAGAGGAAGCAACTTGGTTCTCAATTTGTGACACGACCCAAGGCTTCATATTGAATATACTCGCAACATCACACGTGGATAGCTTGAATGATAAACACTACTAAAAAAACAGCGTTTAGCGACAGATATTAGCGACAGACTATATTCCGTCACTATATAACGTCAAATTTGCGACGAAATTACCATTTTGTTGCAAAGTTAACAATTAATTTTTTAATTTATCATATAGTGATGAATTTGCAACGAAATATTTAATTCGTCGCTAAATATTAGCGCGAGATTTTTGCTCTCAATTTTCCCTATGGATTTAGTAACAAAATAAATTAATATTTTGCGACAGAATTAACGACGGAAAAAAGGTTCGCTAAACCTTTATCACTATTTTTAGTAAATTTATATTATATAGTGACGAAAATATCCTTCAACAAATATTTTCTTAAGTAAACATTCATTTGAAAGTGACGGATGTTATAAACCGTCACTAATTCCGTTGCAAAATTTTATTAAGTGAAATATTTTTCGGGCCATAAAATATTCACACTAACAGTTTTCAGAGATTCAGCTCTGAAACTCCAAGCTTCCATCTCTCGAACTCCATTTAGATTTCAAACTCCATCTCAAAGCTGATAACACTCGAAGCTCTGAAACAAGTTTAAATCTCGAAGCCAGTGAAAGAAAGTCTCCATCAAGAAAGGTAAGCGCTCAAACTCCATTTTCGATTTCAAAGCTTCAGTTTCCCCAAATGGATTTTTTGGTTTAGATCAAGAACTAATTATAAAATCAAAACCCTAGCTCCAATTTGCAGTATTACTACATCTAGGCCATTTTCAATTTTGATGACTTTCAACTCTTTCCCAATGAAGAATAGGAACGCCGACTAGGAATTTTGGTTAGATTCCTGCATTAGGATATCATATTAACTCGACATACCATTTTTTTTAAATTTTTACTCGACATACCATTGTTTTCCAAATGAAAAGTATGAACCCTAACTAAGAATCGTTTCACTCAACCACTAAAAATAGAGATTTTAGTTGATTGGGTCTTATAAAAATATGATATTATAACTATAAACTCTTTCTATTTGTTTTATCTTGAAGTAAGATTGAATGTTTTGAAAATAGAGTTTTTTTTAGAAGTAAAATTTTCTAAAAATAGGTGTTAGGGTTTAAGAAAGCATCGAGAGTTAGTTACAAGAATTTTACATTGATTTTACACTGATTTGTTTTAGTTTTCTATTGCAGTAACTTTTATTGCTATGACTACTTAGTACAAACTCATTCTCTCTGTAAAAAGTATATGTCTTTTTCTTTTTTGATATATCTTTATTTTCTTTTTTATGAAAAAGTGTTGGTTAAACTTTTTTTATACTTTGTTTTGGATTCATATTCGGTGTGAATAAGTAGTGTAGTATGAATCTCGTGTTAAAAGTATTGTTTCTGGCTGATTTTGGGTATTCGGATTTAGGATCTTTGAAAATTGTGTTATATAACTATATTATTTTTTTTCAATAATATTCTAAAGTGTTCTTTATGTTTTTTTTCCACTTGAAATGTATTAGATGATATGGAAAGTTGGTGGTTATTCATAATGGTAAGCTTTTTGCAACGAGTTATCATGATAGATCTAAAGATTGGATAATGTATTCCTTGAATTCTTAGTTTTGTCTCTAAAGTGGGTGTACTGATTATTATGGGCTATTGAATTATATATTGATTATTGTTAGAATTTCTCATAGTTTTCCTCATAGTATTGATATCTATACTAAGTGTTGTTGGATAATTGATATGGAGGACTTGTTGGCCTAGTATTATGTCCATTATCATTGGTAAGATCTCTTGATGTGTGAATTTATTGGAAAGGCTAAGGAATGGTGATTATGGCTATTGGAAGGTGGTAAGTTGACCTAATTCTTTTATATTGTATCGAATTTATATCGAATTGCTATTGATTGGTATGGTCCACTTATGGTGGCGATGCTTAAAATTTTTATAATTTCTATGAACATGGCTTTGTCGCAATTATGATGTGAAAAGTAGTATCATCATGTTAGGGCTTGTAAAGATGTACAATGTGAAGGATAATATTGTGTAATGTGATGAAAATATATTCTCTTTTAATGATAATGTGTAAGTGTGATTGATTGTGAAGAGTCTTACATGATGATCTTGTGTCTTGGTTTGGTAGACTTATTTCCGTCTCCTTGATGTATGAAGTATGTGAATGTAATATCTTGACTTGGTACACTTAGGAACCCTTGTCTTGTATGAATGAATGTATGAATGAATGAAAGTCTAGGATCGGTAAACCTAAATTAGGTGTTCTTCTAAGAAAGAGTAATGTGCAACCTTGAATATGAAAAGAAGGTTAATATAGAAGCATTGAAGTGGTAAGACCGTAATGGTGCCCTTCTTGAGTGGAATTATGGACTTAATGCTAGGTTGGCTGGAACGACATGAAACCATCTCTAAGAAAGTCGTAATAGCTATCCTAATAGAACTTAGGTTGCAGCCCTAGTGGTTTAAATGAATATTGTTCACCTACTGAAGGTATGATGAATAAAAAGGTTCGTATCTAAGGTAGCTTTGGGAATACTTAG
Organism: Solanum habrochaites; assembly: GCA_027704765.1. NCBI lineage: Eukaryota > Viridiplantae > Streptophyta > Magnoliopsida > Solanales > Solanaceae > Solanum > Solanum habrochaites. The sequence goes on from JAKWJA010002176.1 coordinate 14,533, forward strand.
GTGTGCTTTTTGAATAGAGGGCTGGGATGGGCGGTTCTTATGTTGACTTAAAGTTAGTTTAGTAGAGTAACCTTAGTAGAGAGTCTAAATGATTTGTAAATCTTAACCTTGATTGATTCGGAAGTAAAGTGTATGTGTGGAGAAGAATATCCTTACTTGGGTTAGTCTTAGGATCACTAGTGTGTGTGAAGTGGGTTCTATGGGCGAACATTCCTATTACTATAGGTAGGTCCTTTGGAACAATTTGTAGGGGGTCTAAATGTTTAAATACATTCTAAGTGATTATGGTCATGTCTTATGGATTATGTGGTTATTGTTTCATATGTGAACGATGACTTGTAATATGTCTCTTAAACACTTATGATGAAGGTTCTTATCAAAATAGCATGAAAGCATATCTTAAAGTAAATGTCCCTTTTTGCATGGTTTTCTTGCATGTATATTATATGCAGTGCATTCAGTGTGCTAATTCCATATGTTTTTTTTCATTTCTACAAGTGTAGGTGTCAAGTGAGGATTTCCTTAGAAGTCAAAGCTTGGGAAGTATAATTCTCTCAAGACGCTTGGTATGTCCTCATATAATCGAGGACATGGTTTACATTTCAAGCTATCTCTTATTAAAGACTTTGTATAGACTAAGAGTTTCTTTTAATGTAAGGGTTGTGACCATATCATATTATATTTGTCTAAGATTGGATTTGTTGTGAAAAGTTTTTATTCCTCACTAATTTTCATATATATGCAATGACTGAATGCTAAGAGCCTTGTACAAGACCTTCGAGAGGTCAAGTACGCCATGTTACGACTTAGGGGTGCTCTAGGATCGTAACAAAGTTGGTATCAGAGTAAAATCTTATGAACTAGTATTTATGATTCAAAATCTCATAAAGCCACGTCTAGTAGAGTCTTGTTCATTGGTGGTGAGTCGAGACACATCTATGAGCAACAGCCTATAGGATGATAGAAGTTTCACTTTCTTCCTTACTCTTGTATTGTTCCATAGAGTTAAATTTATAAGTGTCTTTTCCTAATCTCTTTTCTTGTGTTTATAGGATACTAATTCAAGAAAGACACCCACAAGAAGAGAGGAAGATGATGTTGTGAATGAGGAAGTTCACCAAGGTGGACAAGTTCCCCAAGGTGGACAAGCTCCCAAGGTGAACAAGTTCCTCAAGGTGAACAAGTCCCTACAATTAATCAAGAGAATGAGGTTCCGGTGGTTCCCACAGACATGAATAATGAGAAAGTTAGAGCGTTTCTCCTTACCTTAGCCCGAGCTATGAAGGCTAAAGCAAATAGAGATGTGGGGCCTAAGATAAATGCTCCCGAGAGTACCATCACCTCTAGGTTGAGGGACTTTGTGAGGATGAATCCTCCTATCTTTCTTGGTTCTAAAGTAAGAGAGGATCCCCAAGAATTTCTAGATGGTTTTTATAAGGTGTTGAGTGCTATGGGGGTGACTTCTAGGGAGATGGAGGAGTTGGCTTCATACAAGTTGAGTGAATTTTCTCAAGTGTGGTACACACAATGGGAAGACAATAGGCCGGTTGAATCAGGTCCTATGAATGGGAAGAGTTTAAGGAAAGCATTCTTAGGGAGGAATACTTTCAGTGATGAGGGGGGAGGTAGGGAAAGGCTCGAGGAATTTATCACCTTTGAGGCAGCTTATATGATTGGGGAGAGGATTCTGAAAATAAAAAGAGGTCACACTTACACAAAATAGAAAGAGGGAGAATAACAAGGTTGAAAGAATACAAGGAAAAATAAGAAATAGGGCACAGAATAAAAATATGCAAAAGGTGGAGGACTGCTTAGCCGTTATGTCAAAGAGGGCAATAAGTCACTAAAAGACATCCAAATGTATCATACTGACCCTGAGCAGAAGTTTACAAGCTATGGAAGTCCTATCGTGATACTAAGAGTCTATTATGAGTGAAACTTGAAGTAGTGATGGTGAAAATAAAGGGCGAAGCCTATGGCAAAAGTATATATGAGGTGCTGAATTGTTTTGAGCGCGACGTAGAGCAGTGTTGAAAGATAATCCTTATACTCAAACTGAAACTCATTTGTTGTGAAAAATAAGGATGTTGTTTTTGCAAGCAAGGGCACTAGTTGTAATACCGGAAAATTAACACCTTGGTGAGAGATCAAAGAGGATAGGTGTCGGTGTGTGGTGAATCTGTGTCATGGTCTGATATTTTTGGTTGGCTAAATCCCAACATTTTTATGGACTTGATGAACGGAGTGCTCAGACCGTAATTTGATTCCTTTTTATTGTCTTCATAGATGATATATTTGATATACTCAGGTAGTGAGGAGAAACACGAGCACCATTTGAGGATATTTATTGGGATTCAGAAGGAGAATAAGCTCTATGCAAAGTTTTAAAGTGTGAGTTTTTGCTCAGTTTTGTAGAATTCTCAGGACATGTACTGTCCATGAAAGGTATTATGGTGGATCCTAAAAAGACTAAGGCAGTTAAAGATTAGGTCAGACCTGCTTTAAATACTGGGTTTCAGAATTTTTTAGACTTTTGCAGGTTATTATTGATGATTTGTAGAGGGATTATTATCCATGGCATCCCTAAAACTGTATTGATGAGAATGATGACTTTCCCGTGGTCTGACAATCGGTAGGTGAGTTTTCAAAAGCTCAAAACTTTATTAACTACTACTTCAATTTTAACTATACCAGTAGAGGGAGAGGGTTATATTGTACATTGGCATGCTTCGCGGATCCATCTTGGTTGTGTATTTATTAAAAATGGGAAGGTTACAGATTATGCTTTGAGACAGTTGAAGATTCACGATAAGAACACTCCGCTCATGACTTGGAGTTGGCGGCTGGACTAGTGTTGTTTGCAGTAAAGATCGGCGGATGGAGCCCCCTCATCCCGTTCCCCATTAGCTTTACGGGTAGGGTACATTGTGAGGTGTTCACAGATCATCATAGTATCCAATATATATTCAATGAGAGGATCTCAATTTGAGGCATCCGAGATGGTTGGATTTGCTCAAAAACTATGGTATGACTATTCTTATAATATGGGCAAGTCAAATGTGGTAGAAGATCCCTTTAAAGATTGGCAAGTGTATGGGTAGTCTAGCCTTGTTACAGGTTGGTGAGCATCATTTATCTAGGGATGTACAGTCCTAGGAGATAGCTTGTTGATTGTTTATATTTCAGAATCTGTTAAGGTTTTGGCTTATGTGGAAGCTAGGTCATCCTTGTTGGAGAAAATTTGGACTCAGTAGTTTGATTATGGGGATTTATGTAAGATTCGAGACAAACTATTAAAAAGAGAAGTCGAGGATGCAATTCTTGATGGTGAAGGAATTTTCAGGATAAAAGTTTGTACTTTTGTTTCTCAGACATGGATTTGACTAGACTTATAATGGAAAATAACATAGTTGGAGGTACTCTGTTCATCTAGGGCTACTAAGATGTATCGTTACTTGAGGAAACATTTTTGATGATGTCATATGAAGATGGACATAGTAGATTTTGTATCTTGATGTTTGAACTGTGAGCAAGTCTTATGAACACCTAACGCCTAGAGGTGTAGCTCAGAGGATGCCCATACCCAAGTGGAAGTGGGAGTTTATTGCTATGGACATTGTGATAGGGTTTCCACGTACCTTAGGTAAGTTTGATGCTATATTGGTCATCCTGGATAAGACTAAGTCTGCACACTTCGTACCTATTCAGACTACTAATAATTTCGAGAAGTTAGCCAAGATCTATATTTGAAAGATAGTTTGTTTGCATAGGGTTACCATTCCTATTATTTTAGATTGTGGAACACAATTTACATCTTATTTCTAGCAGTCTATGTAAACGGAGTTGGGAACTCATTGGATGTTAATACACCCTTCCACCTTAGAAACTAACGGTCACTATGAAGAGAGTATTTAGTTTTTTAAGGTATGTTGTGGGTGTGTGAGATTGACTTTGGTGGTCACTGAGATCTGTTCTTTCCATTAGCGGAGTTTCCTTACAATAATAGTTATCTTTCGAGCATTGAGATGTCACCATTTGAGGGCTTTGTATGGTAGGAGATGTTAATCTCCAATTTGTTGGTTTGATGCATTTGAAATTAGACCATAGGGTACAAAATTGTCGAGGGAGTCCTTGGACAAGGTCAAGTTTATCCAAGATAGACTTCTCATGGCTCAGAGTATGAAAAAGAGTTAGGAAGATCATAAGGTTTGGAGTTGATTACTGGAGAGTGGGTTCTATTGAAGGTTCACCCATGAAGGAAGGATTTGGTGTGGATCTTTGAAAGAAGGCAAGTGAACCAAGGTATGGTGGTTCTTTCGATATAGCTGAGTTTGTATTTGTATTAGGATTGGTTAGGCTATGAATTAGCTATTAGGGACAGAGGCATCCCAAGCCCAATATACATAATATGGGGCATATTAGATAATATTGGCTTAAAGGTGTTAGCCAATTTCTATATATTAACAAGTAACTTAAAATACACTTTGGTTCAAATGCCCCAATCCAAGCTTGTTTAGGAATTGTGCCTGCAATGAAGACACTAAGTTAAAATGATTAATTCCTTAACTCACATATTAGGTACGAGACATCCAAGTGTCAAGCCTTGGTACCATAGGACATGATCATTTAAAATGATAATGTAGATTAAGTAGTGCCCAAGGACATAGAAAAAAGGGTGCCTTGTACCAGGAAAGAAGCAAATCACAGGTGCAGGGCACATTGTCTAACGGCCAAGAGAAACAAGAAACCAAGCCCAACCGATTTCGGGTAGGGCTGGGTTAGGGGGCCGGCGCTGGCGTAAGGGTTGGTAAAGACATGCGGGACCTAGCTGTTTCTAATAAACTCTAGGGCTTAATAAACTACTACAACTAACCAACTTAGGGGACCTAACCGAGATTAACTAACTACTGTTTCACAAAATCTAATACATAACCGGGGGTGCACTGGCCAGGTAACTACATAAAGAAACATATCTAGTACCTAACCGAGGATGATCCAAAGAGTGGTTATGGCTTAGTGCACGAGGGGACTTTCTTTAGTAATATTCTCTAGGTCCACTTAATTAATGAATTATAAACTTAATAAATTAATAAAAAATCAAAGTCAAGGCGACGAGACCTTAGAAAATTTTAGTTTTTGCTAAGTAAAATGTCTACTATTTTAGTCAAGTTAGGAGGGAAGAGTTTGTAATTAGATAATTGATTTATTTAATTAAGTTAATTAGTCTAAAAGTTTGAAGTAGTAATAGCGTCCTAAGTACTTATACTCAACCACTAGAAAACTCATTGACTAAAAAAAGTGAACTAAACGTAAGAAAAACCGTAATGATTTCAAGCCAATCCTTCAAGATTTTGTTGCATAAGTGACAAGGTGATCTTATAAATTAATTCTAAAGAAGGGTAGGGTTTTCTCTCTTGGTTTCCTTCCCAAAAGCTTTTAAACGTTTTGAATTCAAAATATATGATCTCGGGTGTTCCAATGAAAACTTCGAATGTTGATTCCCTAGTTCTCACTATTTCGATGCTTAGTAATTTGTATAATGCAAAAATTCGAGCATGTTGTTGAGTATGGGTGCACTAACTGCTTCATTAGGGTAGGTTTCTTAATTTTATAAATGTCGAATGAGACATATAGGTTAGATCCATATGATTAGCCTAATTGATGTTCGAACCACATGATTGTGATAAGTAATATGAAATTCACGTTACTATTTAAAAGAATGAAGTTTTTAAGTAATAATTGGGTTTTACAGTAGATATAGTTATAAGTGTTTGGAATGAATGTTTTCCAAGAAGAAAACCAAGAGTGAGAATCAAGATAGTTAGGTGGAAGTGAATCTTCAATGTCAAATCAACATCTAGATTGCCAATCTACAGTGAATTCTTATAAGCTCAATTAAATGTTTAAAAGATTGGAAATTGAAGGTTTCATTACCTTAATATGTGGAAGTTGTCTTATGCCAATAAATTGCGCAAAAAAATTATTCCAAAAATATGTAATTGAGATTGGCCAATAGTAATTAAGGTGTCAAACCAATCCTATATGGCCAATGAAAATTATGATGTCCTTTTGTGAGGCCAAATTAATGGTCAGATTGATTTGGATTTACCTTAATGAGTCAACCTAGGGTATCCCAACGATAAAGATAAATCACAAGCATACCTTATCTAAATGAACTGTGCACATAAGATAAACATTGAGTAAGTCCTTACAACTTTCAATAAAAGAATGGGACAAGATACAAGAACGTGGAACAGATAAAGGTGACTAATGACATACTAAAAGTTTAGAGGTTATAAATGACATTAGACTGGGGGTGTTAATGCGAGTGAGACAAGTCTCACTTGAACCTAAACCATTGTGTTTAAAGGACTCACATAAGAGGGTGTTTAGAAATCATGAGACCAAGTCTTCACATAAAATGATAATGTAAAACTTTAATTATCATCATCAACGACATAAAGGAATAACAATTATCCATTGAGCTAAGTATACCACATACTAGAACCAAGCTTCCAACGGGTGAGTCAACTCTAAAAGTTGTAAAGTATGTTTAAATTGAGCACAACGCACTGATAGACTAGCCAATGAGCTTGTCGCAAGCACTTTGTAAGCTCATGAGATGAGACTACCACCAAGGTTGATAGGGTTCTCACTATCTCTCTAGTCTTTGAAGTATGTTGCCAGCATAGGTACTAGTAGTGGACTCCACCGAAGAATGTTAGTAGTATTCCGTTCATTTTTTTGCAGCTGAACCACCTCGTTTTAGTGTGCGTAACACACTGGATTTTATGTTTAGCTCACATGATCTATGTTGGTTAAATGCTCCAGATTCGGTTTAACTTATCCAATGAACCACCTCTTTTCAGTTGCGGAAAGACACGAACTCCACTGATCTAGGTTCACTTTTAAAATGGGGAAAAACCTCTTTTTCATGTGTGGGAAGACACTGATTTCATGTTACCTCACATGATTAAGTTAGGTAAATGCTAAAGATTTCTTTACGAATGTAAGAAAAGAAGAAAGGAAAGAAAATTTGTCAAAGTGAACAGAGACAAAGAAGAAGAAGAAAAAGTAAGTTCACAAGTGAACTAAGTATGTATAATGATCCAAATAATGGAATATCCAAATAATATGATGTGTGCCCCAAACAAATACTTATATATTATCCAAAATGATCAAATAATAGCAAAGCCAATTAAAATGAGTATATGCCTCTATCTTATATTATGCAAATGATCAAAATGGGAATTTAACCAATAAAGATTGCTTATAAAGACTTCAGACCAAGGTAACAAGCATGGAAGAAATAAATTTGAGTAGATAGCAAATCATTTTCTTAGTTGTTGTGATTACTTACTCGATTCATTGTAGGGATGAGACTGTAATAAATCATTGCACTTAAAGTAAAACATAGTTTATTAAAGAGCTCATTTTGAAATAACACAATAGAAAGAGAAAAGACTGAAAAAATAAACTAAAGGCTGATTGGAAAGTAGAGGTCTCGGGCCTAAGGGAGGAGAAAAATTATTCAGTTTGGTTTGAATTGTTCTTACATTATGGTCAGATTCCAAGGTCTTATTTTCATATACAAAATTATTTGTGTGCTTTTTTTAAACGCATGAAAATAGGTATATTTCATAGCATGAATCAACAAAACAACGAATTATATTATAGTAGAAAGTTTTAGGACCTCACTTCCAGAAGAAGATGGGCATGTTGCTATAGGTAGAACGTTCCTTGATCGCGTCCTTAGTTGTTTATGTGCATGCACCCATGTCACTACAAGCTATGTATAACCCATATACTATACTATTTTATAGGCGTAGTCCGAGAGAATTGAAGATTCATTTGGGAAACAAAGCGGTTTGGATGATCGATGCTACAGACTTTGTAAGTCCTTTTGAGTTCGAGGTAGCCTACGTTTATTATTCTATCCTTACTACATTAGACATAGCTGGTGTATGTTGTCCCTAGAGTTTAATTTCAAACATTTATTCAAGCGTTTGTATTAAGGCCGGTTCGACAAATTATTATTAATATTATGATTCCTTATTCAACTGTTTAATCTATTGATATATGGTTGTTTTGTTTGAGCTTATTAGTATATCACTCTTATGCAGAAATTATATGAAGTCTAATTAAACTTCAATAAATATTAAAAAGTTTAAAATTATCTGCAAATTTAAATGTATAGTTGTGATAAAAGCTAAGAAGAGGCTTGTCTGCGACTTCTAAGAAGTTAACAACGCCGGTCTCATTTGGGGTCTAGATTCATAGTGTGACAAACATGGTATCTGAGCATTAGGTTAAATTACCTAGGAACTAAGGCTCAAAACAACCACGTTACGTAGTTTCTAGAATATGGTTTTGAAGTTCACTACAACTATGACTTAGAGACTTAGTAATGTTAGGAATATTCCCCCTTCTACTCTTACTCCTGTTGTGTCAAGCTTTGATATTTTGTGTTATTCTAGCATCTAACTTCCTTATTGTGTGAGCATGTAGAAAAATGAACACAAAACGAAATGCAGGAAGGAGAGTTGGAGAAGCAGCTACTGCGGGAAACGAAGCTCCTCCTCAAGCCCGAGCTGCTGGAGTGCAAGTGTTTGTCAACCCAACTGCGTTGACGGATGGAAAAGTGAGAGCAGCACTAGTTCAGATGGCCCAAGCCATCACTGCTCAGTCACAGGCTATAGCCCAGGCCACTAGGGATGGCGCTTCTAAGGATAAACCACATGCTAGCACCATGGATACCAGATTGAGAGATTTCACCAGGATGAATCCTCTAGCCTACTTCGGGTCCTGAACCAATGAGGATGCCCAGGAATTTGTGGATGAGGTCCACAAGATTCTCCATGCTATGGGTGGTAATGAAGAGGAAGTAAGGTTGGTTGTTCATACCAGGCGTCACAGGAATGGCTAAAGTATGGTACAAGATTGTGGGGTTAAATGGACCGAGACTAGGAGAAGTCCCCATAAACTTGGGACGTTCTCAAGATTGCATTCCTGGAGAGGTTCTTTCCCAGAGAGAAAAAAAGAGAGGCAAAAATTGGGAGTTTATCAATCTACGCCAGGAGGTATGTTCGTCAAAGGTAATCTTGAAGTTTCTTAAGCTTCCAAATATGATTCTTCCATGGGTGTAGTAGAGGAATGAAATAGCATGTTTGTGACTGGTGTATGGAGGATTGAGGAGGAAAAGGAATGTCGGGCAGCCATGCATGATAAAAGGGACCTTGATAGGTATTGGCACATGCAAAACAGGTGGGAAGGAGATTTCATCGGAGGAAGAGAGGCCAAAAAGGCAAGAAGCTTAAGCTCTCATTTCAAGCTGGTTTAAGCACTTGTAGGAGTTCATTTAGAGTCCAGTACAGGGCCAAGTTCAAGAAGGGGCACCATCACTCAGGTAATTCTAGTCCTTTCAGGAACACTAATGCAAAAGGGGACAAGTCTTTCCCCAAGAACGGCAATGATAGAAATGCCCAGCGTAACATAGAGCTCTGTGGTAAGTGTGGCTGTTAGCATGGAGGTGAGTGAATGGTAGTTTCTAATGGCTGCTACGGCTACGGCAAGAGTGGGCATATGATCAAACACTACTCACATGTGAATAATTAGGCTAACACAGATACTGAGCCTCGTCCTAATCTTATTGCTGCAGTCGAGCCTCCCAAGAGGAACATGTTCTATGCTTTCAAAGGTAGGGAGGTGCAGGAGAAGTTAATGATATTGTCACTGGTAACTTGCTTGTCTTTTCTTTTCATGCTTACGCAGTTAGATCCATGGATACCTTTTTCTTTGTACCCCTTTAGTAGCTAAATAAATTTTGAATTGCTTCATGAGATCTGGCATGAACTTCTAGTTAGTACTCCCAAGGAGACATGCAGGAGAGCCTGTGAAAGGGATATAGAGATCACCAATAATTGTTCTTGAGATAGTTACTCTATTGCTGATCTAAGGACTTTGTCCATAAGGTGTATGCTACCATAGACTGTCCAAAATAGGGTAGTAAGGTTTCAGTTTCCTTATGAGTTAGATCTTGAATGGGAAGGACATATTTGAAATCCAACAGGCAACATAGTTTTCATTTGAAGCCAATAAAGATGTTATATACGGGTATTTATACTACGTAGTCAGAGTCGATGACTTATGATATACCCGGTTTCACGGTATTATTAATATTTTCCATTAAGTTTAGTTGTGTCCAAAAGACTTTGTTGTTGCTAATTCATATAAGTTCCTCTTTGTTTTGCAGGAAATTGTCCAACAGCTAAATGCGGAGATTTTGAGCAAAAAATGCAGAGAAGAGACCACCTACGGAGCTGATGACGGTCCGTCGTGGCTGGTGACGGGCCGAGGTGGCAGCGTAAGAAGCGATGTGAAGGAAGATGGAGAAGTCTGAACCAAGAAGAAGTGTGGGGTTACGTAGATTGTGCGGTCCGTCGTGTCTATGACGATCCGTTATGCAGGTTCGTCGTGATTTAAGTGAAGTTAAGAGAAGTGATCCCAGTACCCAGATTCCAAGAAGTTGAAGTATTTGGACACGAAGACCCTGAAGGACGTTGTGCCATGACGTCCACCATACTTGTAGTCGAGGGGAATGAAGAGAGCAGCAGGAAGGAAAGGGCACAAGTATAGGGACGACGGAGTCCCTTGAGGTCGTCATTGGAATACGACGGTCCGTCGCGTGGTGTCCGTCGACCCAGCCGCGTTTGGCAGATTTACAATATTAGAATCATGGTCTAATTAAGGTTTTGTTTTTTTTATAAATACTTATGAAAAACTCGTTTTTGAGGTTAGACACTCTGATTAGTTATACTTATGAGATTTTTAGACGTTGTGTATTAGTGTTGGATTTGAGATTCTTGCCAAGTGATTTTTTGGATATTATCACGCAAACTTGGATTTTATCTTTCTCAATTGAAGTAAGTACATGAATTCGTATTTAATATATTTGAATATTGTGGTTAGGGCTATGAGTAAATAAACTCCATAACTAGGGTTGTGGAACCATAGGCAAATAATGAGGATAAACCCTAACTAAAATAACAATTTCAGATTAGTGTTTGCATGTATTAAATAATTCTTTCGTTTAGGAGTTTTTTACGGATGGCCAACTGTTGTAGAAATCGCCTTAATGCCTTTACGTGCCGCGACCCAAGGAGATAGAGTAATAGGAAAAGGAATTATTAATATAGATTTTAGTGTATCCTATCTAAAATAGGCTATGTATTGATTGGTAAGAGGTAAAACTAGTCAAAATCGGATACGATGCTTAATATGACGGAAGGATAAGGGCTTAGGATAGCAACACACATAGCCGGATCAAGGTCGGAGTGAGATTCTAGATGCCAGATCAGGATTTAAAATAACCATAAATTATTACTTTGCATGCAAGATACTAGGAAGAATTGTTAAGTTAGAGTTATCAAGTTTATGACCTGGGGGACACGTAAACCCTAAGTACTTTGATTAATTTGTTAAAACCCACCATTAAAAGCTGTCAAGGGCCTCGTTCAAGTCGTTATTATTTTCACTTATATTTAGAGATAGGAAACCCCCATTTTTATGTTTTTACTTCCAAGGAAGTCATTGACAAAACAATAGTAATAATAGGTTGAAGTTAGTCTAAGACTCTTTCCCTCGTGGGAAACGATCCCAACCTCACTAGTTGGGTTTATTTACTTGAACGATCGCGTTACTTCTTATTCGGAGAAGTAAGGTTGAGAGTATCCAAATTTGGTCCGTGCCAGGGGACTTTAGGCTTTTAGATTAACTGAACTTATTACTATAGGGTAGTTGATATTTTCTTGTTTTCGTTTGTTTTATTGTTTTGATTTTTTCAGAAATATCCTCCTTGTATGCAAAATAACGGAGAGGAAGAGAACCCTTGTTTCCTATGACTTGATGTTAGAGCGCACACTGCGGACGGAATATGAATCGAAAACTGGGAATAAATGAAAGAGCGATCCAAACTAGAAACATTCCCAGCTTGCGGTTGATGTTCATGGTTCAGGATATTACCGATGCTCCGGTGGAACATCAAACAGAGGGGACGAAAATTGTTCCACGGGGCCCCAAAGCATACTACAGAGGGTATGTAACATGCCGACTCGGATGGGCCACTTGGCTTTCCCCCTCTACCCCACAGGCCACACTTTTGTGGTAACTAGTAGCTGATGCAAATGCTCACGCCAGAGGTTTGTTTTCAGGGCTACCTCTGAGGATCCACAGCCAATAGCTAAGGTAAAGGGCAGTGTTGTAAACGTTGTGTGGGAGGCCTGATGTGGATTTAGATTGTAAGAGTCTCAGGTGTTTCCTGCTCTCAACTGACGGGAGAGGTGATATTGGTTCACTGAGTCCATACACTCCATCTTTACTTTGGAATAAACCTAAGGGATGTCTTCTTAGCACGTAAATCCGAGTCTCCAAGAAAACTAAACCACAAAGAACAGAGTGAAACTTTGTGGCACTACCAGGAGAGGTCAATTAGGAGTTCTTGGGATAGATTCATACATCTTCTGAAGAAGTGTCTAATCCCGTATAGATGATGAGTACTGAAATAGTACTTCTAGTGGGGATAGGATGATAACAACAAAGCGGTGTGGGACATTAGAAGGTGGATCGATGGAGCATTGCCCTTTGCTGAGATCGACTGATTTGTGAAAAATTAGAAAAAAAAACTCCGAAAATAACAAAGCCTGGCGTAGTAGGGAAGTGTTGTGATACAGGGAGAAACACACTTCGCCAGTACAGTCCAATAAAAACCCAGCCACAGATGAGATTCGTGAAGAAAGCTCAAATGAGAATTGAGCTTGGGTGGTACTAAAACATGTCACTGGGGTTGCAGAAAAGATTAATGTAGTCAAACCTACTGGGTAAACCACCACCCCCAAACGATGGTTTATTATGAGCGAGGATTCCTATGCAGTAAGTAAATGAACAGATGGGGGGGTTTCAACCAAGTTGCACAGGCTCTAATAAGGAGAAATGGTGCCAAGCCAAGGGTCATGGAACCAAGGTCGGAACTATGGAAACTACAATCGTGAGGGTCATTAGTCCGAGAGATGGAAACTAAATCGCGACAACAACTTCACCAGGGGTAAACTATGGTAATAGAATACGACAGGAACATGACCTATGTTCCTCCTCAAAATCGTGAGTTACTCCTAGGATGGTGGAGTGGGAGTATGTTCGAGGTTGAGGATATGTTTGCATAAAATGATGAGGAGGGGTTCGATGGCTAGTGATGAACACATTAAAGAGTTAAGGTTTGTGATTAGAAGTATTGGGCAAAAAGTTGATACACATTGCAATCTCGATACAGATCGAATTGCAAGTGGCCCCAATTATCTGCGACACAGAGTGAACACACGGCAATAGGGCATCTTACTGCAAACAATGCCCAAAATACAAAGAATGATGCGCACTGTATGGAAATCACTACTCGAGTGGTAGGCAAACCATCGGACCCACAATATGCCCATCTACTGAGGAAAATGTGAGAAGAAAAGAGAATGATAAGTGGAAAGAGTAGTGGTTACAGCAGAGGAAAGTAATAGAAAAGATGCTGAGAGTACCTATCAGGTAATTCCCATGCCCCAACTATGGCCACCACCACCATTCCCCAGAGATTAGCTGAAACCAAAAGACGAGGAAGGAGGATGTAACATACCGGCGTTTCATAACAATGTTTGAAGCATCTTCTATCAACGTCCCCTTGGTAGAAGCTCTAGAAACAAATGCCCGGGTTACTGCCAAAAATTATGAAAGGACCTGGCACAAGAACAAGATCGTCACTTTCAAGGATGATGATAGACTGCAGCATGTAGTGCTATTGCCGACAAGATCCTCGTACAAAAGAAAGAGAGAAAGAAATCCGGGGGTGTTCACTATTCCTTCGTAAGTTGGGTCGTTACATTTTGTGAAAGGCATTATGTGATTTTAGGGGGCAAGCATTAAATTCTCATGCCCCTATCAATTTACAAAGAAGGTGGGTTAGGGGATCCAAAAACCCACTGCGATGAGGCTACTGATGGCTGATGGACAGTGAAACGGACCATAGGGATACTCAATGATGTGCTAGTAAAAATGGGGATTCATTTCATTCTTTCCGGCTGATTTGTTATTCTTGCATTGCGAGGTCGATCTTTGAAGTGCCCTACTATCTTGAGCCATTCCTTGCTTACAGGTAGAGCATAGTGGGATATGGAGAAGGGACAGATGAAATTCGGTTGAATAATGAAAATGAAGAGAGCGGACCATCACATTGTAGGACGATGAGCAGCAGTGGTGAGCCTCAATCGGTATCTGCCATATCCCACAAAGAATCTATGTAAGAAGGAGCTGAAACAAAAAAAAATGCAAAACAAGAGTTATGTTGCGGGATTTTTGGTGCTTGTAGACAGTTCTGGGGTGCCTTGTCTTCAGGGTAAGATCAAGTTCAAATGGAAGGCCCTTACGATGACACAAGTATTCCCTCATGGAGCAGTTGAGTTAAATCCAAGGAGGGACTGTGGTTTAGAGGAATAGAGAGTCATAAAAACTATATTTAGCATTAACGGCATCGGGGAATGAAGTGATAGAGGCATTATATCTTCATGAAGTCTGAGTAATCAGGGTCCCTAGTCGTGCCGCGCCGACATTAAATCGTGAGCTTTTTGGGAGGCAACCCAATATTATGTCTGTCTCGATGAAGGTACCATTTTTCATATTAATGGGTTTAAATTGCAGGCAACATCACAGGAAATTCTGCAGAAAATATCTGCAAACAGTCACTGACGGACACATCGACGGACGTTGTCGCATGCGACGGGGACCGTTCTTACATCCGTCGTAACAGGTATGTTTTTGTGTTTTGAAATAGGGCACACACGACGGAACAACGACGCGGCCGTCACAATGCCGACGGAACGTAGTCGGGGAACGTAGTCGTGATTTAATGAGGTATACCCGACCCGACCCGGGCTAGACAATTTTCCCAAAACAGACCGTTTTAAAATCCCCACCCCTCCATATTCACCCCATTACGTTCTATTCTCCATTAATTTCTCTTTTCAACTTCACCATTCATACAAACGATCATTGATCTCTCAATTCTCCAAAGCCTAAAGTGTTATCTACTAGTGGAAACTGCTGCGGTGAGTGTCTACCTTGCCACCGAGTACTTTTGCATCTGTTTTTCTCCATTTCTACGGTATGTGTCTCTAATTTATACTCATTTATCTTGCATTTTTTTTACTAGTTAGTATTCAGCTTATTTCCTTATAGTATTTTGTTTACTTTATACGATTCTGCCTGACCTACGTTACAAATGTTTGAAATTACCATGTTTACCACCCCAGACATAGGTGCTTTTGCATCTGCTAGTTTCCTAGGTAGTTGGGTATACACATTGTAGGTCAAAACACTACAAGGGTGATGTAGGTTCATCGAGGTTGCTTAGGGACTTCGCTCTGTAACTGTCATTCAGAACGAGACTCCGATGACGGACTGTGAGTAGCCACGACGGACCAAACGAGGGTCCGTTGTCCCAAGGCCATAGTCCCCCTTGTCCTACGGGAGGACACATGTGACGGGATCGTCTTCCTCGCGACGGCCGTCCCGCACCAACCGTCATGTAGACAGAGACCATGTTCTAAGGGTCTCGTATTTTTCCCAAGCGTTCCCTAACAGACACAGTGACGGACAGTGTCTCACAAACGGTCCGTCCGGCACAACCTTCGGTTGGTCAGAGACCCTGTTTCTAAGGGTCTCTCATTTTGCTTTCCAACTGTTTCCCAAAGACCCTTTATGACGGACACAGCGCTTCACGAAGGCCGTCATGCACAACCGTCTGGTTGTCCGAGACCCTGGTTATAGAGGGTCGCTCACTTTTTCTAAGTGTCCTTCAACGGACAAATGTGACGACGTCATTACCATGACGGTACGTCCTGCCAATGGCCGTCATCAGGGTCAGGACCCCTCTGCTAAGGGTCTCTCTATTGTTTTACGTGTTCTACGAGGACACCTAAACGGGACATCGTTACCGTGGACGTCCGTTCCTGCAATTTGATACCTCAAATAATCAGAGACTCTCCTTCAGGGTTCTCTATTTATCAGACTTGTCCAAGTACAACACGACGGACTCACGACGGTCCGTCATCAGTCACGACGAGCTCACCAGGCCCGTGTGTGTCTGTTTCTTACAAGCAATTACATTTATTTTACTGTTTATTTCCATATGGTTTGCTTGTCTTGTTTGCCACACTTCGTACTAATAGTGATCCTTTGAGGTACTATATTACATGGCCACCAAGCAGACAGAAAAACCTACGCCACTGGCGGGCGACAAAGCCGATTTGCCCCGTCTGCACGCTTGATATCGCTGTCCGATGATGCGCGGACCCTGAGTATGTGCCCCCAAGAATTAACACCTTCCCGTGCTGCACGTTCTCCCCGAGCCACACCCAAGACGGTGGCGTCCTGGCGTAGTTAACTGACTCCCAGTCGGATGAGGAGCGCCACTGAGTACACCCTCTGGGTCAGCCACAAATGAGAAAGGAAAGTAGCCGTCTGGCTCCTTAGGAGTATCATGGTCCGAGGAAGCTCTGGCTCTGCTGGAGGGTTCCGCACCCGCCACTGCTGCAGCGTCGCCTCGTCTGATGAGGCTGACAATTCAGACTCTACATCTTGGGGCGCACCAACTTCAGGTCCCCACCCCCGCCTCTGACCAGCCAAACCGGTGGATGTGTCGACCGGCCACTCTTTGAAGTTTAATCCGACGGCCCAAGTCCTGACTGACAAAGGGTAATGACTCGACCACTCACTTGAGAGGAGGGTAATTAAAGGGTCTCCCCAGGATGCCGAGATCCAAACCTCTTCACCAGGGCATCGCTTAGAAGGGGACAGCACGTTGGGACGATTATAGGAGGAAATGGTATGAGGTTCTACGCATCCTACGTAGCCGGACTCGCCCGATCACAGATCGATAGGCGGGTGATCCGGCAAAACAGGCCCACTAGAAGCAGTTTCGAGTCCGGGGCGTGCAGCCACGTTGACATTTTCCCTACCAGTCATCCTCCGGTTTTATATCGACGAGAGTGCAGATGCTACTCGGACTCCATCACTGCCGAGTTTGACTACCGCTGGCAGATAGTAAAGGATGGACAGTTCTTGCGCGAGCCAGCACTGAGAGGGAGACACAAGAGGGTATGGACCCTTTGGCCACTGTCGGTAGATAGGATGGAGAGGTCGGATTGGTACTGAGTCAAAGGGGGCCATCAAGAGGGCCAACCTCATTTCATAGCAAGTTCTTGTGGTGTGCTCGCCGTCACTGCCTTTCCCCCACAGCTGCTGATAACCATGTTACAGGCGATGAGCAGTGTTTGAGGCGGCTGGATTGATAGCCGACTGCAAGGCGGACTTATCGGGCTTCTCCAGGCAGTCATGCACGAGAGGGAGGGAATCAAGGTCACTACTACCTACCCCTTCCCGTGTATGTATGATTCTTTGCCCTTTGCAGGGTCCGCAGTGTGCCATATGGCACGTAGATCAGTTAAGACCCTGCAGGGCACTGTTGTAGACATCGGCCTCATAAGAGACGAAGGCAATGAGGTGGCTCCACGCAGAGGCCCGTCAGAGCTCTGCCCCTCCACTTGCTGATGATCTTGCGGATACGGTGCCCAGGCACGCACAGCAAATAGGCGTCCACTGACACTACCCCTGGTCGAGTCTATCCCGGGAGTACCACAGCCCGCACGAGCTCCTATCGCACAGCCCCTCTACCGGTACCCAGCCCGCGTGCTATTCAGGGGCTCCAAAAAACTAGAGGAACATAGCCACTCTTATGCATTCATATCCAGTCGGTTGCAGAAGTCGATTACTAAAGTTGAAGCGCGTCTTATGAGAGGAAAAGATGCAGCAAGTTACAGAGCGGAAGAGTGCTGAGGTCAACCAGCTCTGGACGCATTGAGTTGAGCGTGTTAGCCCAACCAGCCCCTCCAGGGATGTGTCGCTCGTCAGGCTCAGTCGACAGTCTCGTGCAGTACATCAAACCAGGATCATAGAGGCAAGGGTACGGAGTTGCAGGCCCCTTCTGTCGAGCCTGATGAGGACACCGTGCTAGCGGCCTTTTTGGCTTACTATGACATTCCACCACCTCCCCCTTCAAGACGAGTGCCAGAGGAGTAGGGGTCGAGCAGAGGACGAGGCGAGAGCAAGGAAAGAGGATCGCCAAGAGATGGAGGCGCGCGGAGAGCCCACTTGCTACGAGGCGGCGCACCAGATGAGAGAGTAAGAGGGTTGTTACAGCTGGTGGGCGTCTAGCTCCGCACTGTAAGATATTGCTCGGCGGCACTACTGATGGTCGATTGTTGCTGAAGGAACCCAACTGAGGGGGGGGTTGTCCTGATGCGGAGGGAATGTGGGGTTCCGGGGAACCGTACCCCCAGCTTGCTGATGAAGGGCTTTGCGCCACAGGTTTGCTTCACCTACACTCTAATATTAGATTTTGTAATGATTTGGGGATCATTGCATGCTTTTTGGTTGGGGGTGGGAAATGGGAAAGTGAGTGTGGGTTGAAGTCTGAGTAGCCCCAACACTATCTCTTTTGGGGTTTTCTTGCCTGTGTCTTTTTCCCAAAAGATGATTACTCTCTGTTGAACCGGCATGTTTCTCTCTTTTGTACGTAGTTTAACTCTGAAGCATGATTGTGCTAAAAAGAATCCTGATAAACACTGGAAAATGTTGCATGACTAGGGCATAGTAATTGATAGTGTGTGGCTCTAAGCATGAAAATAGAATACACCGTTGCATTACCCCGTCTTCAATTCGAACTAGGTGTCTAATAAATCTGGGTATTAGTGATGACTGTCAAGGGAGGGGAGGAAATTGGAATAGTCCACGAGTTGGTAATGAGCCTAGAACTTGCCTGGTTTGTCCTGCTAAAACGTAAGATGTAACAGACAATTAGGAAAGGATCCTAGGCCCTATTCAAGATAGCCCATTTCTAGCCTAAATAAAAAAACCAAATGAAAGTTATCCTCTTGACCAAATAATCTGAGCTTATGAAACCTTTCTTTTTCAACCCAAGCTGATCTCTTTTGGGAACAAATGTTGGCCATGCGTCCCTCCTTGGACATGTGAACCTCAGCTTATGCCAAAAGCATAAGTTGAGGGTGGTGGCTGAATGCATGTAAAACTTGTTATGGCCCTGACCCAATGTTTGGTGATTGTGTAACTTGAATCATGGCAAAGCAATGGTGAGGTGGCTATTAGGAGGAATGCTCTGAGTGGGGTTGAAAGACAAGAGAGAGAAAGAACCAAAAAGTAAAGTGACTCAAGAACTCGTTTTGAAAGAAAAGTAAAGAAAAGAGAAATACAAGAAAAAAAGAGTCACTTACACCAATGAAGAAAGAAGTAAAATAAACAAGGTGAAGAAGAGGAGAAAATGGGCGAGATAAAGTGATAGAAAGTGGAAGGTTAGCCAATATGTCAAGGAGGGCCAAAAGTCACTAAAGTATACCTAAATATACCCTCACTGATCTGAGCTATGTTACAAATCTGAGAAAGTCGTATCGTGAACCTAGAGGGTTGTATAGCAACTTAAGACAGTGAAAATAGGGCAAGCTTTAGCAACAAGATATGCAATGAGTGTGACTTTGTTCGAGAGTGAGTGTTGAAACGAATCTTCGATCAAAAACTGAAATCATTGTGTAAAAAAGGAGGAATTTTGTTTTAAGTGAGACACTAGTGGGCCAGTACAGACTAGTTAAGCACTCCAGTGAGAAATGAAGAGGAGTAGGTGTTAGTGCGTGGTTTTTGAGGTTGTGTCATGTTCTGATCCCACAATTCAAGCCTAATAGTGATAGCTGCATATATTTGATGAGATTAATAGGATGATAGCCAATGATGCAAAGGATATAAAACATGGATACTATTGTACAAAGATGGGTAGTGAGTCATAGTGCGTCGCTGAGGACAAAAACGAATTTAGTTGGGTTTTGATTTATACCGTGGTTTCACGGTATTATTAATACTTTTTCATTAAGTTTAGTGTGTCCAAAAGCTTTTTTGTGCTAATTTTTATATTAAAGTTCCTCTTTGTTTTGTAGGAAAATCTGACATAGCAAATGCGGGAGATTTTGAGCGAAGCACGGCCAGAAGAGACCACCTACGGATCTGATGACGGTCCGTTCGGCTTGTGGACGGTCCGGATGGTGGGAGCGTTAGAGAAGAGCTGAAGGAAGATGGGGAAGTTGGCCAAGTGTGGGGTTAGTAGCTTGGCCGTCCACGTTTGTCTTATGCGATCAGGTTACTGCAGGTTCGTCGTGAAGGTAAGAGAAGTAGAGCCCAGTACCCATATTCAAGAGTTGAAGTATTTTGGAACGCAGACCCTCAACGGACCGTTGGGCCTATGACGGTCCATCATACGTGCCGTCGAGGGGAATGAAGAGAGCAGCAGGAAGGAAAGTGGCGCAAAGTATGGACGCCGGAGTCCTTGACGGTCCGTAATGCTACGCGGGTCCGTCGCGTGGTCCGTCGACCCAGCCGCGTTTTGGCAGATGACAAGCTATTAGAAGTCCTTGTCTAATTAGGTTTTTGTTTTTTTATAAATTACTTTGAAAAACCTCGTTTTTGAGTTAGCCACTGATAGTTAGACTCTATGAGATTTTTAGCCTTTTGTATTAGTGTTGGATTGTGAGATTCGTTGCAGTGATTTTTTGGGATATTAATCAGCAAACTTTGGATTTATTCTTTCTCATTGAAGTAAGTACATGAATTCGTTTTAAATATTGACTATTGTGTTTCGGCTATGAGATAACTAAACTCCATAACTAGGATTGTGGGAACCCATAGGCAAAGATAATGAGATAAAACCCTAACTAAAATAACAATTCTAGAATAGTGTTATTGCTTGTATTATTAATTATTCGTTTAGAAGGTCTTTTTTTAACGGATGGCCACCGTTAGTAAAATTGCTTAAATGCCACTTGCAGGACCAAGGAGGTAGATAATAGGAAAAGCATTATTAATAGATTTAGTGTATACTATCTTAATAGGGGCTAGTATGGATGTACGGGGAATAAACTAGTCAAAATATCGAATACGATGCTGAATATGAGGTAAGGATACAGGGTTAGGATAGCAACACATCGTAGCCAGACCAAGGTGCGGAGGAGATTTATAGATGACGGATCAAGGATTTAGAAACACATAACTTATAATTTGCATGAAAGATACTAGGAAAGAATTTTTATATTTAGAGTTATTCAAGTTAGGAACTGTGGGAAAAACACGATTGTAAACCCTAGTTTACTTTGAATTAATTGATTAAAACCAACATTAAAAGCTGTTCTGTAAGTTCCTCTTTAAGTTAGTTATTTATGTTCACTTATTAGAGATAGAAACCCCCCTTGTATGTTTTTACTTTCCAGGAGAGTCATTGACAAAAACATAGAACAATAGGTTGAGAGTTAAGTCTAGACTAATTTCCTCGTGGGCAACGATCTCCAACCTCACTAGTGGGGTTATTTACTTGACACGACCGCTTTACTTCTTATTCGAGAAGTAAGTTTGAGCGTATCAACTTAGAATATGAAGTTCCTTTCATATACTCTGTGTCCATAATGAATGAGTTTCAAGATGTATCATGATCTCAAGGAGATATATTGGTGGGAAGGTATGAAGCGATAGATTTCTAAGTTTGTGGAGGAGTGCCCAAATTGCAAACAGGTTAAGGCCAAACGCATTAAGCCTGGAGGCCTTATCTAGTCGATTGAGATACTATTACCCTCACTTGATTCAGTTCTAGAGGTTAGATATACTCTTCCTATGTTTGATTTGTTTATGGAACTCTAAATTTTAGTGCATTAGTCGGTTTTGGTGTTTTAAGTCCATAACAGTGTGTTTTACTTGCACTATATGAGTTAATATGAGTTCATGCTTGCATTCATGTTTTTTTTTTTGTATAGAGTTGACATGATTTTTGTGTTGCATGAGTTGTGATGTTCGTTGAGTTAGAGTGATATTGAGAAGGAAGTTCCTCAATCTCAGATGTGAAGCTTCAGATAAACTTTAATAATTTGCATCATTCAGAGTAAGTCATTAATCAGATATTCACAAAGAGTAAAGTTTCAAGTATGTTGATGTGTTACAAAAATACCCTCTTTGATTCAAAATATGTGTAGTGTCATTGGGGGATGAATGTTCAAAAGAGGGGGATAATGTAACATTCCAGAAAATGTACTTGTCTAGGGAATGGCCTATTAGGTTTTAAGAATATGTACTGGGGTACATAGGCATCCCAATGCCCAATTTTGGGTAATATTGGGCATGTTAGAGAATATTAGCTCAAGGGTGATAGCCAATTTCTATGTATTAACAAGTAACTTAAAATAAACTTTGGTTCAAATGCCCCAATCCAAGCTTGTTTAGGAATTGTGCATGCAATGAAGACCCTAATGTCACGGACTTAGAGTATTTGCTAAGACTTCATGCGGTAATTGACAACTTACTCACGAATCTTTCATGATCTTGTATACTCAAGTAAGCCCTTTTATACTAAGATCGCTAAGAGAATGAAAGAAA
This sequence comes from Solanum habrochaites, assembly GCA_027704765.1. Taxonomy (NCBI): domain Eukaryota; kingdom Viridiplantae; phylum Streptophyta; class Magnoliopsida; order Solanales; family Solanaceae; genus Solanum; species Solanum habrochaites. The sequence goes on from JAKWJA010002176.1 coordinate 37,099, forward strand.
GACTTAGAGAATTTTGGAAGAAGGCTTGTATTGCTTTGGAAGATTGCTCACAACTTTCTTGGTTGATTTACAAATGAGAGCCCACCAATTTATACTACTACCTAGGGGCTAAATGTAAATAAAAATTACTTTACAAGTCCTTCTAATAATTAATCTTTGGTCCCTATTCTAGAAGAGTATACACTTTCTAGAATATGTTAATCTTTTCAAAAATATCTAAATTATTCTAGAGAATTATAAGGAACTCTCTAGTTTTTTGACTAATCTAGCAGGTTCTAGAGTTCTCCGCAAACTTCTCCACAACTCTATACTGTTCCGCCTCTATCTAGATGCAAAATTTAACTATGATGTGGCGGGATATGACACTCTTCCCCACCTATTGATGCGACGACCACATCGAGTCCTCACTTTATCGGTGACCGAGTCTTGTCTTCTTTTACACACGACCAATAGTCCGTTGACTTGATTAATACCCTCGCGTAAATCTTTCAATTGCTTAGTTATTTCTTCTATCTCGGCCTCACAATCTATTTCCTTCCTAGGAGGCAAGCACTTTGACGGCTTCCTTGGTATCACGATATTATTATCCTTCCTCCTTCGTGTTGGCAAGGCCCTTTTGGCACCATTGTTTTCTTTCGAACTTGTAATGGTGGTTATGAATGTCATCCCCTTTTTCTTATTGCGTCTCTTGAGCTGCATGGCCGTTATTCGCACTTTTCCTTCCGTTTTTTGTGCCTTACCTAGGGGAACCATGCATGTTCCTCTTTGCTCCATGAAAAGAAGTCGTTAGAGTTAAGGATCGATCACCGCGTGACACGACTGAAAGAACTCCTGCCCAAGAACTATATAAAGAGATCTAAAGGAGAGATAGTGACGTTGGTTTTACCTTGCCACTCGACTAGCGTGATGCTTAATCAATGCGCGACTCCACTTACGGGAGTCGGTGGTGCATTGACCGTCCGAAGTTGGGCGTTACTTGGACTGTAACGCAGCCCCAACCTTGTTGCTGTCGTATTTGTCTCGACCATACCACGAGCGGGTCTTCAATTGATCGTGATGTCGACATACTGCGCTCCGCATACTCTCATCTTCTCTGGTTGCTTGGTCATAGCTCCACATAGTCCTATCAAGCCCTACTGCATCGTATCCGCACCTTGTTCTTTCTCATGTGCTTCCTTCTCTTTTTGATCTCATAGGATAGTACCAAGGCTCTTCAGCTCAAGGCACGCATTGGCATGCGTCCCACCATATATTAGGAACCACCTCTTTTGGAAACCTCCGTCTTTCTTTCTGTGTCGCCATGACATCCAAACTTCTTACCATCGGACTCATAGGTATCATGATTCTTAAGACGTAGCCTCTGTTCTTTGACATTTCCACGATCTCCCCCACCATTTTCATGACTACCTCTCATCTCCTTTGGCTTTTTCGGGCTTCTCGTTCCTGAAGTCTGTCAAAGCTTCATCTTGCATAATGGATTCATTAATTGTCCTAACCCATCGGTGTTCCAACTCCGTCATGTCCCAACTCTGCAGTCCATCCATGAAGTGGAACAACATATCTGCATTCGGGAGGTTGAGAATCTGAAGCGTAAGGGTGGTGAACTCATGCACATGTGCGCGTATGCTGTCCATTTGCTTCAGTTCCCTAAACTTGCGCTTCGCCTTATAGATCACTTTGTTAGGGCATAATGTTTTCTTGAACTCCTCGCGAAATTGCTCTCATGTGTTGATGGTACAACTCCCCTTCCTTATTTCCGACTCTTTACGCCTCCACCATAGCATAGCCATGTCCAAAATATATAACACAACGATGTTGATCTTATTCTCGTCGCTCTTCAGTTTGTTGCACTTGAAGTAAATCTCCAAATTCCTCAAAAACTTCTCCACCTCTTGTTCGTCTCGGATGCCTTTAAACATAGGTGGCTTGGGAGCCTTGACCTTGGCCTCTCTTTCTCTGTCAAATGACAACAATCCTCCAATTTTGACGCCTTTCTTATGTGCTTTTAATTCGGCCTTTAGGGTCTCGATCATGCTAAGTGCTTCTATAAGCTGACACTCCAAGGAAGTGATAGTATCCTTCACGTTACGCAGATCCACAAGAATATACTCCAGGGAAGTGATGGCCTCTTTCCTCTCAAACTCGGCCCGTTGGGCGAACTTCAAACTCCTTATGAGTACTCTCGGTCTCATCGAGAGTGAAGTCCTGAAGGGTCTTAAACTTGTCGTCGGCCACATTCATGCGCCGGTCTAAGATATCGACGGCTTGTCTCGCAACTTCCACACTTTCGTCCCATTCTTCTCCAGGGGTGACATTTATGGTGTCTTGGCCCATTTCTTCATCACTTGCTTCGGCAGTCAAGGGTGGATGAGATGTTAGAGCCTCGCTAGGTGTGGGTGGGAAACACCTCATTACCCTTTTGATGTTTCTTCCCCTTTCGGTTCTTCTTACCACCATCCAGACGGACGTTGGTGGTGCTAGCACCGTTTACGTCTCCTTCGGTATCCATTCCCTTAGTATCAAACCTCGCTATGATACCACTTTGTCACGAACTTACAGTATTTGCTAAGACTTCATGCATCACTTGACAATTTACTCACGAATATTTCACGATCTTGTAAGCTCAAGTGAGAGCTTTTATACTAAGATGCTAGCGAATTAAGGAAGGACATAGAGAATTTTTGAACAAGGCTGTATTGCTTTGGAAGATTTTATTACCAACTTTTTGGTTGATTCCAAATAGAGACCACCTTTTATAGATCGACGTAGGGCAAAATGTAAATAAAAATTACTTACAAGTCCTTCTAATAATTACACTTGCTCCCTATTCTAGAAGAGGCACACTTCTAGAATATGCTAAACTTTCTAAAAATATTCTAAATTATTATAGAGAACTCTAAGGACTCTATCGTCTTCTTTATTTAACCTAGAAGGTCTAGGGAGTTCTCCCAAAAACCTCTCCAAAAACTCTTAGACCCTTCCGCTATATCTGGATGCCGATATGTAACTATGATGTGGCCGGGACGTGACACTAAGACAAAACGTTTTAGTCCTTAACCCACATATTAGATCCGAAGCATCCAAGATGTCAAAGCCTAGGAACATTAGCAACATGATCTTTTAAATGTTAATGTTTAGATTAAGCATGCCTAAGGACACTAGTGAGGGGGTCCATTGTAACCAAGAAATGAGCAGCAACACATGTGAAAGCACATGGGCTAACAGTCCAAGAGACAAACAACCAAGCCCAACCGATTTTGGTTAGGGCAGATAGGGGGCAGGCGCGCACTGGTAAAGCCATGTGGGGCCTAGATTCCTAACCAACTCTAGGCTCTAACTAACTTACCTAACTAAATAAATAACCTAGGACTAACCCGAATTAAATAACTAGTGTGCCCAAAATCCTAAGACCTAACCAGGTGACACTAGCCGGGTAACTAACTAAAGAAACATCCTAGTACCTAACCTAGGATCGTCGAAATATGTTGGGTATGGGAAAACTGAATTAGGGGTACTTTAGTAATTATCCTAGGTCACTTAATTAATAAAATTATCAACCTAATTGATTAATTAAAAATCAAAGTCAAGGCTGAGACAGTTAGAAAATTTCAGATTTGTCTAAGTTAAATGTTCTCCTATTTTTAGTCAGTTTAGGAGGTGTGTTTTGGTAATTAGCTAATTGATTTATTTAATTAAGTTAATTAGTATAAGTTGAATTACTCAATATCACTTCCTAATTATTACTCACGTTTAACCACTAGAAACTCACGACTCAAAACAGTGAACAAACGTAAGAAAAACCTTAGGCGAATTCAAGGCAGTCCTTCAAGGTTTTCATGCAAACAATAAGGTGATCTTCGTAGATTCAATTATGCAGTAAGGTATGGGTTTTCTCTCTTGTTTTCCTTTCCCCAAGAGGATTTTCAAATGTTTTGAATTCAAGAGATCGTAATCTAGGGTTGTTCCCAATGAAACTTTCGAATGTTCATCTTCTTAGTTCTCCCTATATTCGATTCGAGTAGTATGTATAATGCAAAATGTCGAGTATGTTGTTGGTAAGTGGTGCTTACTGATCATTATGTGTAGGTTTCTTAATTTGATAATGTTAAATGATATCTATAGGTTAGAGCCGTATGATGAATGCCTAATTGTGTTGAAAAGATTGAATTGTTATAAGTATAATATGAAATTCAGTTTACCATTGAAAATACTGAATTTTTCGATTACCGATTGTGTTTTACAGTAGTTATGTTTGTAAGTGTTTTGAATGCAATGTTTCCAGGAAGAAACAAGAATGAGAATCAAAGCTAGTTAATGAATCTGCAATGCCAAATCAAACTTTATACCTGGGTCAACCTAACACTGAAATGTTATTATGAGCTAATTAAATGTTAAAGTTGGCTTTCATAAAATGAAGGTTTAGATTACTATAATATGTGAAAGTTTGGCGTATGCCAATAAATTGGCAACAAATATTATTTCCAAAATATGTAATTGAATTGGTCAATATTAAGTCAATCTAATCAAATATGGACAATGTAAATTATGATGTATTTTTTAAGGCCAAATATATGTTTAAGATTGAATTGAGATGTAACTCAATGAACTCATAACCCAGGGTATGCCAATAATCGGGACAAGTCCACACATACCTTATCTAAATGAAATTGTGAACATAATAGAACATTGAGTAAGTCCTTACAACTTTCATAAAGAATGGTACAAGACTACCAAAGAACGTTGAACATGATAAGGTGACTAATGACATAACTAAAAGCTTATGAGTTATGAAATTGACATAGAATGGGTGTTAAAGGATGTGAGACAAGTCTCACTTGCACCTAAACAATTATCGTGAAAAGGATACTCATATTAATAGTGGTATTAGGAAATCGTGACCCCAAGGGTTCCATGGCCACACCCATTAATGATAATGTGATACATAATTTACATTAATCAAGTACAATTAAAGGTATGAGACGTCGACCATCCATTGAGCTAAGGACACCCCTCAAACTAGAAGAAAGCTTCCTAATGAATGAGTCAACTCGTAACAGGTTTTGATACACGCTTTTAAGGTAGGCAAGGATCTAATTCGGTGTTAGTTAATTGTTAGGGGTTAATGAGGTTATGAAGTTGTTAAGGATCTATTAAGACAGGACCCTAACCTATTTTAAACCTAACTAACCCTCATTCATTTTCCAAAACCCAAATGTCTCCTCCTTCTCTGTTCGTTCTTCTCCAAAGAAACCCCATGACGAATTAGAAAAAAAGGGGGTTCTAGGGCGGCAAAGGATCATGTTTTTTCATCCAAATTCTGTCAATTAGTAAAAGGTATGAGATTCTTTTCACCTTTGGTATCTCTTTCTGAAAGGACTCCTCTAAATTGATTTTCAAAAGTATTAAAGTCAAGTGGGTTTCTTCCAAATACGAATTGATTCTTTGAAGTTCTGTTGTTTTATGATGCTGTTGGATATATGAGTAAATTAACATGTTTAAATTGAATAAAATATATTATTATTGATGATTTGGCTAGTTGCTAGATGATCTTTTTCCTCTAACCTAGGTGTGATATTGTGATTTAAATTGTGTTGTCGTATTTGATTATATTGGCTTGGTTTAATGGTGAATTTTACTATTCATTTGTTATGATTCTAATTATGAGTAGATTTGATGTTATGGAATCCAAACTTGCTAGTTTCTGCAGGTAATAAGTAATTGACCTAGGTTGTTAATTAGGATTATGAATTGACCTTAGCCTTGATTCTAGGCATGAATTAGTGATGGGGATTGTTGCCTATAATGATTAATGCCTGGGTATGATGTTGGTTTATGATTGTGTTATGGATTACACCCATTATTGGGTTAAATTGTGGATGATTGATGGTAAGGGGGTGTGGCCCTTGATGAGGATGATGGGTAGTCTTGGATCTTTATTCTGTTACTTGAATTATGATTTCTTGAGGATAGAGTGATGATGTTGTATTCGAAATGTATTGACTATGTATGTAGTTGTGGCGAAGATATAATGTTATAAGGATGGTGAAATTACTAATGGTTCTTATTTATGTGGGCAACTATTTTAATGTGGCGTAACCTCACATGTATTGAACTGTAATGAAAGGAACACTACTCATGCCCATGATAAGTGATCTATGATAATTATGATTATTAAGGGATAGACCCTATGACCTACATTTCAGCTATGATGATTAATAAAGGGCTATTAAATACATTTCAATAGGGACTCTTAGCTTAGCATCGAGTGAAACAAGATGAGGAGTGTCCCTTTCTTACAACGGAAGTGTAGGAATCACTCAATATGACTATGAGATGGATACTATAAATGCTTGTAGCATAAAGTGGGGGGTGGGTCCCAAATTAATCTACTTCTTGAAATATTTGCCCCCTAGGATATAGCTAATTCATTATAGCATGCTAGGTTCATGTTTTGGTACTACCTTGGCAAGTAGTCTGCCTTCCTTCGGTGTAGGGTTCCATGACACCGGATTCCACATTAGCTCATGTGGTCTATGTCGGTTAAGGAAATATGTTCCCAAAAGGTTAAATGAACTAAAGGAATGAACTCTAACTAGGATAACCTAAGGGGCTTAGCTTAGTCTAGGTAGGGGTATGGGACTCTACCTATACACTGCACTAGTTAGCCTTGAGGGAAGTCTTAGAATGATGTTCTTACGTATGTATATGCTTATAAATGTTAATAATTATCTTACATGTTTAGGGTACTATATGATGTTGGTTTCACTCATAAATATGTGTTTAGTCTGTATAGCTAAAGTATGATGCTATGTACTCTTAATGACGTGCTATGTGATGTTGGACATTGGTTATGGTTCTTTTTGGGTTTACTTTATTGAGTAAGGTTAGAGCGCTTTGCTTAGTTATTGCATTAGTGGACATAATGAGAGTTCATGAGTAGTGGGCTTGTTTTGGTTATGATGTTAGGAAATTTTATTCCTGCTTGATGATGTTATTACTTTATGATAGAGTTGACTTGATTAAGTGGTCAATTTTGTTTAAATGCATGTTGGCTTGTCTGGACTTAATATTGTTGGTCTTGTTATATACATGGTCTTGACTTAATCAATATGTGTTTTTGATTGGTATGGTTTCTTGAATGTTCATAAGGCTTTTCCAATGTAAAATTGCAATGCCTAATTAAATGTTCCTCGTAGAAACATGGCTTTTATGTCATGGGTGTGCATCCTGGTCTCGTCGTTACTTAGTAAAGTGATGTGCTTACACCATTTTTCTCCCATTCCCAAACATTGAGGTGCCGGGGGCAGGGACGGCGTGGAGGGGGAGAGGAGGAAGACATAGGGGCAGGGGGGGGGACGGGAGGACGAAAGAGGGGAGAGCCGATAGGGGGGGGTAAGGGGTAGGGAGGAGGGCGGCGCGCCGAGGGGGAGAGCGCGGGGGAGGGGGGAGGAGAAGGAGACAGCGGGGAAGAACGCAGGGGAGAGAGAGAGAGAGAGCGAGCGAGCGATAGAGAGGAGAGAGGAGGAGAGGGAGTGAGAGATGCGAAAGAGAGACAGGAGAGACAGAGAGAGAGACACAGAGAGAGAAGAAATAGATATATAAGTATATATTTATATATACATCATACATATATATATATATGTATATATTTATATAATATATATATATATATAAATATGCAATGAAAGTAGAAGGACTAATAATATCTTCAGACGAAGGAGGGTATGTATATCGATATGACTGTATATTATGGGTAGCGAGAGGTCGATGTAAACCTCATGATAGATAGAAGAAAAGTTTTTAAATTTTCCGCATTTTAACCTATGAATGTATTGATCTAAGCGAGGCTAGTCTTAGACCTTGATAAGGACGACGACACCGGTTACGTCTAGGGTGTGCTCCCCGGATGTGCCACTTTTAGACATGAAATAATTAAACCTCTAGGGATTGAGTTACCCCTTTTCCATTCTAAGACGGGTTCATTTGGTAATTGGAACTCGACTACCCTTGTTCTACAATCTATAGAAGCAAAATAAGCATTCAACCATTTCATCCCCAATATGACATTGAAGTCAATAAATATCAAGTTCTATCAAGTCAACTAACTCTATTGGGAAATGATATCGGACAACTCCTAAAGACTCTTCTAGCCACCACAGAGTCACCCATCAGGGTTGTAACCGAAATAGGTTCAATTAGAACATCGGGTAATACATTGAACTTTCTAGCTACTAGAGGGTTTAGAAATGATAAGGTAGCATCGGGATCTTGAAAAGCATAGACATTTATAGAGAACACCTAAAACATACTTTGACGACATTGGGAGACTCCTCTTAATCACCCTTATAGTATGGAGTATAAAAGTGGTGCTTCTTAATAGCATCGGGATCAGGAGCACGTGCTTGTGCTTGATCATTTTATCTCCATTCATCTTTCATCATAGGAAAATCCCTCTTCATGTAACAACTTTTTCCACAACCATAGCAATTTCCCATACAGAGTAGACACTTGCCTTTATGTTTTCTACCACATTTAGCACAAGTAGACTTCTCAACATAAGGACCACTATCTTTCTCCTCTTTAGGCTTTGGTGTAGACCCTATAATGTTAATCCTTGAAGTGGTGAGGGTCTTTGATTGGGTAACCTCTTCTTGAACCTTGTCTTATCTTTCACCTCAAATCTAGCATTAGAAGAATTTCCATATTCGGCCCTTGTCCTCTTCAATTCTTTACAAACTTTCTTAAGCTTTTGCTCCTCAATTTGTTCGGCATGAATGATGAGATGAGAGATGTCCATGATAGGAATCAACATAGCCGACCTACATTCATTAACCACAAGATCGGATATCACCATAACGAATTTGTTCATCTTGGATATAGAATCCGCCACAATAGTAGGATCAGACTTGGATAGTTGAGTGAACTTGAGACTATAGTCCTTCACACTTATACCACCTTTGTATAAGTTGATGAATTCTTGCATATTCCTCTACCTTAGTTCCAAGGGAAAAGACCTATCAACGAAAGCAGTCTGGAAAGATCCCTAAGTAATCTGAACTTCTATAATCGACCTCTCATCCTTCCATTGCTCATACAAAACTTGATCCACATCTTTGAGTTGGTAGGCGACTATTTCAAACTTTTCTTGAGAAGACAGACCCATAGCATCTAGTACCTTTAACACTTCACCAATGAACCTTTGCAGGTCCTCCTCAACTTTGGAGCAAAATAAAGTAGAGGGATTCATCCTTGTGAAGTCCTTTATCCTTGATGTGGGGGTGCTAGCATTGGGGTTCACTTTGACACTAGCATCCCTATAAACATGAGTATCCAACACTTGAGAGTTAAGCTATCAATGGTCGCCCTAATCACAACATTAGACATAGCCCCTTCTTCAATAGTAACTTGAGAGTTTTGAGGAGCTAGAGGGGGAAATGACTCATTCATATTCTCCTCTTTGACCCTTCGAGCGTTTTTCCTTATTTTATTCATTGCCTTTAAACACAAGAAAGTTATAAGAAGATAAGGACATGTAGAGTTAAGACTCTAGAGGCATGACTTCAAGAATACAAACAACAAAGTGAGACTTTCCTAGGCATCACATATCCTATCATTCATAGTTTTGACGCGCTTCATAGTCACGAACAAGACTCGACGATGTTTAGTAAGACACAAATCCTAAGTTTATTCAACCTCATGCTCTGATACCAAGTTTGTCACGACCGGGGAGAACCCCTTGTCGTAACTGACGTCTTCATGATTGAAGAGGACTTAGACTAGCCCTTAGCCTTCATCATTACATATCATAGGTCAAAATGTGGAAAAATATGAAACATATTACGTATTGAGATAACATAGCCCTCTCACATACTATACAGGGAGTTTACTTTTACTCCTCTCATATGAAGCTTACATAGGCTTCTCGTTAAATCAACATAATGAGAACATATGAATCAGTCTAATCTTTTGTCTCATATTAAACCATCTAAATGAAGTATAATATTTGGGTATAGCCTCTACATGACAAGTACATTTTGCCACATAGGGCTTACAACAAATGTCTTCAAGAATAGGGAAGAAATGAATGTCATTAGACAATATTAATAATACTAAGATAGATCAAAAGGCACCATCCTCAAATTTGGAGGACTCACAAACTACTTTAAAGAAGAAGTCCAAGTATCCTTGCAAAGTGTACTAGAAGCTCTTCATTGGCCGGAACCTACAATGTTGGGGAAAAGGGAAGAAATATTGGTTAGTATAAACCACATGTACTAAGTATGGTACCTATGCATAAAAATCATCAATGTGTGAGAAAAGGCACAATTTAGTAAAAATCATGCATTACAACAATTAACCCAACATGCACATAAAGGAAACATTACGAGCCAACTAAATCATGATATTAACACCACACATAGGCAACACCTGTGCAATGCCAAGAATACAACCCCATAACCCTATCCAAGGTTAAGCATCATATAAAGTCACATACTACATGCATACAACATAACCTAATATTTTTTTATAACATGCTTGAATTTTAAGATTATATATAACTTGACATACATGACATGCAATCAACTTAATCATACAAGAAAAATTCAAAGACCATCCCTTCGGGTCTCACATGTGAAATGAGTAAGAGAAGTCCCATACCATCCCTCACCCTATGTAATAAACTTTAGGACAAGCCCTAATAATAGTTCACATACTTGACTTGATCATTTACCTTTTCTACATTAGGGAAAGAAGTGTAATAACCGAATGAGACCATGTAAGCTACATGGAATCTAATGTTCTCCTCCCACACCGAAAAGAGAGGGTTAAAACTTGCCTTAAGGTGTACCCATTCGTACATAGCTATCTAGGTGGATTTACTAAGTTATAGTCCTATGTGGGCATGTAGTTAAGGGTCAAGGAGATTGCTACTAGAAACCTTGACTTGCTAAACGTGGAGGTTTCCATCTCATGTGCCAACACATATCTTGGGAATCCAGATTTGCTAAATGTAAAAAAACCAATGTGGGAGGATGAACTTGCTAAAGTAAGACCTTTATCTATTTACATGCCCTTTCGGTGCTAGGAATTTCTTCCCTTTAGTAATCAACATACGCATCATAGAAGATCACATTAATCTCTTATGGGAATAATCTTATCATAATAGCTCACGTTCTCTTTAAGTGAAGAACTATCCTTTCACTTAGAAACACCTTACAAGTGAGTAAAATACTTGAAAAAAATTTCTTTTGCTCTATTTATAATAATCAGACATCTCCTACTTCCTAATTCATACACAAATTCAATAGGGCTAGGGTTAAGGATGAGGAATCGATGCTATAAAATCATAACGAACACTTAGACCTGAAGCAGTTACTACATAAGTATAATTTTTCATACTTCATAATTGAATAAAAGAAAGAATCATTCTTCAGTCTACCTCTTTGCCTTCATTGGTTATACTCCAACCTACACAAGAATAACATACAATGCATAAAAACAGGAAGGAAAATTCAAGAATTTATGCATAGCAATTATCATTGTACTTAATCATATAAAATCATCATCTTCTACAATTACCATAGAAATCAAAGATAAAGTGAGTTTAAGGGTTCAAGGGGAAACCTTGAGTGATTACAAAAAAATCACTATCAATAATTATTTAAACAATCTTGAAAGACTATAATTCATCATAATTGAATAACAATTTCGTTTGAAAAAGAGAACCCATGTCTAGATTGAAACCCTAGTTTTTGGGAAAGTTGAAAATTACCGTTAAAGGGCCTCTTGGGGAAAAGAATCCCAAGAGTGAGGAAATCATACCTTAATTTTGATATATCCACGAAATTGAAGTGAAAACTTTAGAAATTGATCTTCTTCTTCAAGCTCCAAAGTGCTCTTCAATGGAGGTTGAGTAGAGAGAGAATTGTTTTTAGAGAGAAGTGGGAACGATTTAGGGAATTGATATGAATGGGTAAAAATTACTTAACTTGACCCTCAATCCATATCTATCCTCCACTTAACTACCCAAAATACCCCTCACTTAATTGAGTCTTTTTATGAAGTCAAATTGACTTAAAAACGATGTGAACGAATCTGGGAAGTGGCTGCACGTTGTGTGGGCAATTCAAATTATTTTTTCTGACATTCGGATTGAGGCAATGACCCTCGTGAAGGCCCCACGTCATGAGCAAAATTTTCCCACCATGTGATGGCTGCGCGATACATAAGGACCTTCATATCTTTACTGCACGATGGCTGCTTTGGTAGCATGCATGCCAATGTTCGGGTCCTCCTCAAGGACCCTTTGGGTAGTCCATGGGGAGTTGTTACTGGACATTTTGACCCTATAAAATTATTCTACTTATTTAAACTCTTTTTACATGTTTTATAACTCATCCTACTCTCCTAAACCTTTGCAAAACACAAGGGCGTCTACTAGTTAAATTTTGCTAGTTTCAAGACGTGAAGGTCTTCCTTTGACATTTAGGCTCTAATACTTCTAACTTAACTTCATTATCTTAGTATAGGTCTGGGAACATCATTTTAATAATTATTGGATGGGTGAGTCTCTAGTCTAGTTCATTGGACTTTCAGAGTGTTATATGCACATTCTTGGCGAAATTCACTGTCTCAAAGCCTGAATCGAAGCCAAAAACTCCATGCAACTAGTTAGAGCCCAGGTAGGCTAGGTTTTCAATTGAGTAGTTATAAATTTGTGCTTACTAGGTTATATATGTAAATCAGTGGTAGGGTTTATGTGTAGACCATTATGCATTGAGTAAATTCCATGGGTAATCTCTAGAAATCAAAGTATATGGGTTTATGTCTTCAGGAGAGAAATTGATAAATTGTTAGGGTTCTAGAATTTATATGATTAATAGAATTTTTTCAACAATAATAATGTGAAATTCTAAAACGGAACTAGAATTATGAATGCATGTTGGACCATTAATTGGAGTGATTGAATTGAAGTTTTGTGATTAATTATGTTCAAAAACAAGAAAGGGACCTTAAATGATGAACTAGGTCTAATCATGGAAATTTATTGTATATATGGTGGGGGATTGAGGAGTAATTCACAGGTCAGGGTTGTAATTTCATATTTGTGTGATATGTTTCTAATTGCTTTAGTATAATACATGTATGTGTGCGAATATTGCATTTTTATAAACCTAATTGTAACAGAGATATATGAATTATCATTGCCATGAAATCACGAATTGAATGTATGATCTTGAGTATAAACTTGTGTTTGTGATTGTGGCGATGTACTGGATAGTGGAATGGATAGGTTGCCAAGTTCTGGGCATATAAACTAAATTGAACAGATGTCATGTTCATACATACTAACTGGATAGCATTGTACATTGACTATAAATATGGATCGGTGAGATGTCATTATTAATAATTGGGACCCGGTCAAAACATTTACGACATGCTGATTGTTTGGGTTTGGGTTCCATGAGAGGACCAATGATGTGATATAAATGTGAAGTTGTTTGTGTTCATAAATGTTGGCAATATCTAATGTGTTTGTTATATGCATGTAATTATATAGTTGCGTTGACTTATATATGTTGGATAATTGAGCTTAGTGGAGGGAGAAGGAGATTGAGTTTAGTGCCAAGGGGATTTGATGTAATCGATTATGCAACTATGTTTAGGAAAGGTGACGAGAGAGAAAGAGTGTGACGTGAACGGTTAGTTGGATTTTTGGTTATTGTATTTGGGAATTATTTTATGTGTTTAGAATGGTAAGCTATGATAAAAAATCTGATAAGTGGGTTGATTGAAGATGGGGTTAGTATTCAGGGTGCTAGTGGTTAATGGGGATGTTCTCAAGAGAGAGTAAAGGAGGAGAAGCGAGTGGTTTATTTCATGATCATACTAGTTGGTTTCTTATGTTATGTGGTGGGCATTAGGTTGACCGATGATGCCTACCAGTATGCGTGTTTTGTAGTGATACTACTCTTGCTATGTCTTTTTGAAATACTCTGGATGTAAAATTGGTGATGTTTCATTTGGTAAAGAGTAAGATCATCTCCAACAACTTATATTCTTCTTTTCACATGGTGGGAGTTTTTAAGCATGATTTGGATGGTTTATTTGCATATATCTATACTTAGTACATGTGGCTGAACAAACCCATATTTTTTCCATTTTCCAAGCAATATAGGTTCGAGTCGTTGAGGTATCAAGGTCGGTTGCAAGAAGACTTGGAATTCTCCCCAAGTTTGGTAGGTTTTCTAGTTCGAGGATGGTGCCACATGTTCTACCCTTGTAGTATTTCTATTGTCTTAAAGAAATATATTTGTTTTCTATTCATGAATACATTTTATGTAATCCGTATGTGTCAATATGAATTTCTATAAGGGCTATGCCCGAATGTTCTACTTCATTTTAGATGGTTTAATGTGAGATGATCTATTCGATGAAATCTATATGTATTGATTATGTTTACTAAATTAGAAGCCTATGTAAGCTTCCTATGTGAGGATTCTAAGTAAACTCCATATAAAGTAAGTGAGAGGTCTAAGTACACCTCAATATGTATAAAGTTTTAATTTTCCGCATTTTTGACCTATTGAATGTTTTGAGGAATGCTTAGGGCTTGTCTAATTCCTCTACAAGTACGGCGGTGCCAGTTACGTCTAGGGGTGCTCCTCGGTCATGAAATTTCTTCAAAAAATTTCATGGGCTTTTCATCAATAAAGGTATGGTAGTTCATCCTTGACTCTTGTTTCATTTGAGGAGCCAATCCAAAGACTTCTCAAAAAGGGTTTGAAGCTCTTAAATTCTTCAATTTATAATTCTAAGCATGGGTCCTTGAATGAAAACGTTTAAATGAATGAAATATGATATTTTTAATGTTAGGGTATGATTTTAAGGTCAAAAACTCAATTAACCAATACTCACACAAATTCTCAACTTATGACTTTTGGAGTGGGTTTAATCTCTATTATTAGAGAATGTTAGAGTTGTGTTTCTTATGATGTATTGTGGATTACCTACTTCATAATTACGCTTTATTATGATGATTTTGTGCAATATTGCGAAAAGGTGGTAAAGGCTTGGACGAAGGGTAAGTTTGTATTTCTTGCTTAGTTCTTATTGAATCGATCATGAGTGGTATGGTCCACCTTTGGTGTCGGTGTTTAGTTGAAGTGTATGAATATTTATGTTATTGTAAATATGTCCATGAAGGAATTGAATGTGTTGTAAGGAGATATTATAATGTATATGCATGATATGTCTTAGAAAGTTGGAAATGTGTGTCTTGAGGATATTATGTCTAAATGAAGTACTTGTATATGTGAAGCACGATAGTGTGTGAACTATGATAAATGTAGGTATAGTCATGTTTAGAAGTCAATGTTATGAACAATGGTGATAATGTGAGAGGTGTGCTTACATGTCTCACACATACTTCGAATGCATGAATGAAGATTATGGAATGGAAATGGGGATGAGGAGACACTCTTCTGAGTCGAGATGGACGTGTCTAGACCATCCTTACTATTCCTAAGAACTCTAGCAATGAAAGGGGATTTTGGGGGTTTATCACTCTTCGGTGAGATGAGATGAAGTGTTTAGTATCAACCTCACTATTCCCAAGAGCTTTCTAAGATATGTGGGAGGTTAAATACCCTTCATGAGTTGAAATGTGGTATTCAAAAGTAACCTCTAGGGATAAGTACTCTTTGTTAGTTGAGATGAGGTGCCAAAAGGTTATGCCTTATTCTACAGTCAACGAATGTTTCAGACTCCATAGGGGGAGTTATGCTTAGCACCAAGAGGATTATAAAAAGGGGTGGGTACACTTCGTTAATAGAGATGTTGTATCCAATGTACCTCTTGAGATGAGTGCTCCTTTTTATACATAATGAGTTACTTAGAAAAGCATATTCTTACCCTTAAAACTATGCCCCAATAGGGATAGCTATGGAGGGGGAAATCATTGTAAAGGCTAAGAGTATGACTACATTAGGCAAGTGGGGATCCGTCATCCAGTAGGGGTTAATACCAAGATTCGATGTCTAGCTCTCATGGTCTTTGTCGGTTAAATCAAACACACACACAAATGAATGTTACGAACTAAGTCTTATTAAGGGTGTACTACATAGGGTAGACGGTGGAGTGGGACGTTATCTATCTATTGTGCAATTAGACACTTGGTGGAAGTCTTGGGGTTTCCTTATATGAAAATTAATGAATGGGTCACTAGATGATGTTAATGAAGCATGTTGATTTTTATGAATAATGTTAATGGATCATGTTGACTTTATGTTTAATGAAAGAAGAGAATGTTGATACTATGTCTTGTATGATGGAAGCAATGTATATGATGAATGTGATGTTCCTAGTATAAGGGAATTCTCAAGGAGCACTAAGGTGGGAGTAGTAGTATGGTATTCTACTTTCTTATTGTACTAAGTGTATCTTGGGGGTTGTATTGGAGCATGGTCTTTATGTGAAGTTCCTAAACACATATATGTTATTTTAGCGTCTTCAGTATTGAATGCTGAATTGTTAAATAAAATGAAGCATGCTTGTCCTTGGTAGTCTTAAGGATCTCTTAGATGTGTATTGAACAGGCTGTATGGGAACTCTATTCATGTCTTACATAGGTGAGTCTTAGGATAACTTTAAATATGAAGAGATATGATAAATGGGTTTACTGTTAAATGCGGCTTATGTTGACAAAGTATGTATGTTGTACGTTATGTAATACTCTAGAAGTCTAAAGCCTAATCTAGAGCCTAACATGATATTCCAAGAGTTTTAACACTTTTTATAAGTCAACTATAATTTATTTTAGTCATTTAGGAAGTTTTAGAATAAAAACGTCAAGGAACGTCCATGACATCCATAAACTTGTTCAAGAGTGCTAGTGTGCCTTAGCCTATTTTACTAAGTTTTAGGAGTCGGAAAATAATAACTTTTGGTGGAAGGGTGTCTAACACGTATTAGATTTAGTTTATAATCGAAACTTCCAGGTATGACCCCCCGAGGACAAACTAAGGGAACTTGAGGAGGTCCCTTGCAACTTGGAAAAAAGTTGACAAAAGGGAGTGTTCATCGACGAGTTGTAGGCGATGATCTGTTGGTAAATAGATGAGGCGTCAATGCATTCATTGATGAATACTTAGCCAAAATTTAGTCTCGTTTCTCAAAAAGACTATTTTGCTGCACATTTTAAGGTAAGTTAAATTAATTTATTAGGTGGTTAGTTAAGTAGTTAGGGGTTAATGGAGGTCTAATTAAGTTAGTTAAGGACCTATATAAAAACCCTAACCTAACTAAATAGACCTAATTTCATCCTTCTCTCTCCCAAAAGAAACCCCATTTAAGACCAAGAAAATGGTGGGTTGTAGGGATTATAAATGTCAAATTTTTCACCAAACTTCATCAATTAGTAAGTTATGTGATTCCTTTTACCTTTGGGATATCTTTCCTCAAAGGGCTTCTCCAAAATGATTTCAGAAGTATGAAGTTCAAGTGGGTTTTCTTCCAATATGAGATTGATCTTGTGAATTGCTTTGTTTATGATTTACTTTGGTTATTATGATTATATTAACATGTGTTATGATTACATTATATTACTTCTTGATGATTTGACCTAGGTTGTGATCTTGAATTGAATTGTATAGTATTGATAGAATTGGTTTGGTTAGTATGTGAATTACTATCGTATGTTGTTATTATCCTAATTAAGATTAGATTGCGATATATTGTAATCCAATAATACTAGTTCTTGAGTAATTGACGTAGGTTGTGAAGTAGATTATGAAGTTGATCTAAGTCTCTAAAATTTTAGGATATGAACTAGTGAAGAATTGTTGTATAATGATTCAATTGGCCTTGTTATTATGTATTTTCACTAGGTGTGATGTATTACAATAATTTTTGGGTTAAATGGATGGTGATGGTAGAGACCTTGATGAAGGCATTGTGAAGAATTGAGTAAGTCTTTGATCTTTATCTTTATTTCAATTATGATTAGTTGTGATTAAGTGGATGATGTTGTATTGAATATACCTTATATTAATAATGATAGGATTGGTATGATGTGAATTGAAATGTCTTGAACTATTGATTGTGAGTTTTTGGCTAAGATGTAAATACTATAAAGATTGTGATAACTTACCAATGTGCCTTATTATGATGTGACTATGTAAATGTGCTAACGTCACTTGTTTGAATTGTAATGAAAGGACAATACTCATGTAATTCTTATTGAGCTACGATGATGATGATTATATAAAGGATAGACCCTATGACCTACATTAAGCTATGATGATTAATAAAGGCATTAAAGACATTTGAAAAGGGACTCTAGCTTACACTGAGGTTAACTAGAGGTGAGGAGTGTCCCCTTAACCCCCACAAACAACATGGGAAGGTAGGATCATTAATACTCATTGATCTTGGAAATAACTGTATGTAGCCATAAACAGGGTCCCACACTATATCTCCTTAGTCTTGAAAAACTATGTTGCCTCATAGGAATACTAGCTAGTGGATTCAACTAGATGTGTTTGTTCAAGTTTGTAGACTACCTTGGCAGTAGTCCGCTGCATTCGGGTAGGGTTCCCTGCCACCGGGTTCACATTATCTCATGTTTCATTTAGGTTAAGGCATAATATATGCCCAACGGTAAATATTTAAAGGAATGAAGACTAAAAAACTTAGGACTACCTAATGGATTATCTTAGTATAGGTAGGGTATGTAAATCTACAAACATTGCACTAGTGGGCCTTGAGGGAAAGGATTAGGAGGATGTTCTTATGCATTTATATTTTATAATGTAAATGATACTATATGAGATTGGTGTCATTATGAACAGGTTTTTGGTCTTCTATTGTTAAGTATGATTTATGTACTCGTAATGATACACGTGAAGTTTGACCATTGGTCAGTCTTGTGGGTGTACTTGATTGAGTAAGGTTATGGACCTTTGATTAGCATTGCACTAGTGGGACTTAATGAGGGTCATGTAGTGAAGTACTTTCATTGGTTTATGCTGTTATGCCACTTATCCATGTTCGTTGATATTATAATCTGGATGATAGTGTGTATTGACTATGTGGTTAATTATGTCGATATGCAGTTGGCTTGACAGACTTAGTATTGTTGAGTCTTGTGAGTACAGGTCTTGACTAAGGAATATTGTCATTTGGTTTGGTGGGTTCTTGAATGTGTATAGGTCTTTTTAAAAGAAATGCATACTTTAATGGAAATGTCCCTTTTTAACATAGATTTTATGTTGTGGTGTATAGGGTCTCATACTTAGAACAATTGATATGCTAACCTCAATTTTATCTTTCTCCCTTTCACAACATTTTAGGTTCCATTGTTGAAGGTTGTGACGATATTTAAAGAAGACTTGGATTCTCACTCTCTATGTTGGGGTTAGGGTCATCACTACATCGAGGGACCAATCGCCACTTTCAGATTTTGATATTGATAGTCTTAAAAAAACAATATGTTCCATTCCTCCATTTGAGTCTTTACTAAAAGATTGCATAGCCTATATTGTGGCTTTATGTTATTTGATATAGGGTTATCCCACTTGTTATATTTAGTGTAGATGGTATGAGATGAGAAAATCCTTGTTTTAAGATACCGTATATAATATATATATTAGAAGACTCCCCTGATTCTTGCCACCTCTCCTTCACAGTTCTTCCTGTCTCCTTCTTTTATCCCACCCCCCCCTAACTCTCACCATCTCCTCTTACTCTCCTTTTATACTAATATATATATATAGATATATATAATATATATTATATCTTGTGTGTGTGTGTGTATTTTGCGGTGTGCAAACAATATTAGAAGGGACTAAGTAATCTGTCTGTACGAAGGGTCTATGTATAATCGATAGGAATATATATTATGTGTATGCCGAGGTATGTAAACCTCATGATAGATCGAAGAAAAGTTTTAAATTTTCAGCATATTAACATATGAATGTAACAATGTAAGCTAAGAGGCTAGTCATTTTCCTCAAAGAGAACGACGACGCCGGTTACGTCTAGAAATTTTGTGCCTCGAGAGTCTTGAGTCTATGTTCCCTTAGAATCTAATTCTTTTATTGTGATTATTGACAATGAATACTTGAAGAAAAGCCGCTCGAAGACTTGATGAAGATATTGCCAATGCGGGAGATCCTCCTAGAGGCAATCAAGTCCCTACTCTTGAAGAAGTTTCGAATGATGACCAAGATCTTATCAATACTCCACCTTTTACAGATGGGGACATAAGGGAATCCTTTCTCCAAATTTCCCAAGACATTACTACTCATGCTCAAGTTGTCACTAATCAAGATCAAGCCATGACGGACCAAGCTAATCGGGATGTTGTACCCCAAGCAAACCAACATGTAGGCACCATGGAATCCTGTTTGTGGGATTTCAGAATGATGAATCCCCCTACTTTCTATGGGTCAAAAGTTGAAGAAGACCCCCAAGAGTTCATTGATGAAAACTACAAGATCATATATGCCATGGGGTTGACTACTAGTGAGAAGGCTGAGTTAGACACTTACCAACTTAAAGATGTGGCCAAAACTTTGTACGTGCAATGGAGAGAGAATAGGCCTTTAAGAGGTGGCCCGGTAAAATGGGAGATTTTCAAAAAGGATTTTCTTTATAGGTTCTTTCCTGGAGAAAGGCAAAGACCATAGTGGAGAATTCATCAAAACTCGTCCAAGGAGGTATGTCGTCTACTTGACTACTCTGTGAATTCAATAAAATTGTCAAAGCGTTGCTCTTTCCTTGTTTCGATCTAGGGATGAAATGATCCATTTATGAGGGGGTGCCGAATACTTCAGGACGAATCTCGATGGCATGTTACATGGGATATATGAACCATTCTGGTTCTCATGGTGAATCGATGGGGGTCATGCCTAAATCGATAAAGACTTAGCCAAAATTTTGAAGGGGTCGTTTTGTCAACTCTCTAAACAAAAAGACGGACCAACAGGACGGTTGGTCTCTTGGCAATCGATTGACAAACAGGGCATGGACGTGGTCTGATTTGTCAAATAGGTCATTTTGTTGCACGTTTTAAGGTAAGTTAAATTAATTTTTTAGGTGGTTAGTTAATTAGTTATTGTTTAAGGGAGTTCTAATTATGTTAGTTAATGACATATATAAAGACCCTAACCTAATTAAACTAACCTAGCCTTCATAATTCCCAAAACCTAATTACTTTTCCTTCTCTCTTCTTTCTCTCTCCTAAAGAAACCCCATTGATGACAAAGCAAAAGGTGGGTTATAGGGCTTATAAGGATCAATTTCATCCATCAAACTTCATCAATTAGTAAGAAAGGTAGGGATCTTTCAAAAAATAAAAACCGTGGGATCTTTTCCCTTAAAAGGCGCGTCAAATTGATTTCAAAAGTATGAAATTCAAGTGGGTTTTCTTCCAATACGAGATTGTTCTTTTGTATTTCTTTGTTTATGATTTCTTTTGGTTATTATGAGTATATTAACATTTATTATGATTACATTATACTACTTCTTGATGATTTTACCTAGTCTGTGGAAGATGATTTTTCTCTGTAACCCTAGGTTGTGATCTTGAATTTAATTGTATAATATTGATGCAATTGGTTTGGTTAGTATTTGAATTACTATCCTATATTGTTATTATGCTAATTATAAGTAGATTGTGTTATATTGTAATCCAATAATACTAGTTCTTAAGTGATTGACTAAGGTTATGAAGTAGATTATGAACTTGATCTAAGTCTCTAATTCTAGGCTATGAACTAGTGACGAATTGTTGTATAATGATTCACTTGGCCTTGTTATTATGTTAGTTATAGTGTGTGATGGTGTTACACTAATTTTTGGGTTAAATTGGAGGGTTGATAATAAGACCTTCATGATGGCATTGTGAAGGAGATTAAGTAAGTCTTGTGATCTCTATTCTTTACTTCGATTATGACTACTTATGACTAAGTGATGATGTTGGATGAAGTATACCGTGATTAACATTGATATGGTTGGTTATTATGTTGATTGAAGGGTTTGAACTAGGATTGTCAGTTGTGTCTAGATGTAAATGTTATAAGGATGGTTATAACTTACAATATGTCTTATTATGAGTGACTATGTAAATGTGCTAACTCACTTTCTATGACATTGTATGAAAGCGAAGAATATTATTCAATTCTTGTTGTCTATGACGATGATATTATATTTAGGGAATAGAACCCTATGGCCTACTTTAATCTATGATGGATTAATAAATGCATTATAAAGACATCTCAAAAGGACTCTATCTTAGCATGAGTGAACTCGAGGAGGATTGTCATCCTCACTGATATGGAAGGTAGCATCACTAATGTACTCATGAGACTTGGAGACTACAATGATGTTATATAAAGAAGGTCCCAATTATGTCTCCTAGTTCTTGAGACTAGTCCCCTTAGGAATAAATAGCTAGTGATCAATCTTAGATGTTATGTTTATGTTTTGGTACTACCTTGTCAAGTAGTCCGCCTTCCTTCGGTGTAGGGTTCCATAACACCGAATTCCACATTAGATCACGTGGTCTATGTAGGTTAAGGAAGATGTTCCCAAAAGGTAAAATGAACTAAAGGAATGAACTCTAACTAGGATGACCGAAGGGGTTTAGCTTAGTCTAGGTAGGGGTATGGACTCTACCTATACATTGCACTAGTTAGCCTTGAGGGAAGTCTTAGAAGGATGTTTTTATGTTCTTATTCTCTTATAATGTGAATGATATACATATGTTGACTGTACATGTTGATTATACTATATGATGTTCGTTTCATGTATGAACACGCTATTGGTCTATATTGCTAAACATGATGATGACTACTCTTTATGATATACTATGTGATGTTAGGCATTGTGTATGATACTTTATTTAGTTTACTTGGTTGAGTAAGGTTATGGGGCTTTACTTGTTCAATGTTATACTTGATGGTGGGTTATCAGTAAGGGTCTTCTATATGTTGTAATGCTATGAACTCTTATACATGCTTTGTTATTATAAGATGATGTTTAAGTTGCTTTGGATAAGGTTTTAATATGTTATACTCGTGTTGAATTTGTTATGCTTGATGATGTTGGTCTTGTATTGAAGATGTTATTGTCATAATGTATATATGATTATTAGCTTATATGGACTCTTGAATGTGCATTAAAGACTTTCAAATGACTTCGCATTACTTATAAAGTAAAATTCCCTTTCTCATGCATGCTTTCAAATACTTATGTGCATATGGCTATACTTACTACAAGTGATGTACTAACCCATGTTTCTATGTTTACTACAAAAATGTAGGTTCCGGCCATTGAGATTTTAGAAGGTCATTAAAGAAGGCTTGGAATCCTATTCTCCAAGTTTGTTATGTCCTCACCTTCCGAGGACGATGTTATTATGTTGCTATTGGATATTGTTTAGTCTTAAAGATAATTTATTTCATTCTCTTTCTTTGACGACTTTGTATATGCCTATATGAGACCTTTATTGTAATGAAGTATGGGTTAAGCCCAAATGTTGTACTTGACTTAGATGGTTTAATATGAAATGTATTATAGACTTCTTATGATATTGTGTTGCTATATTGTATATGTGAAATAAAAGTAGAAGCCTATGTATTGCTACCTATGCGAGGAGTCCGTGTAAACTCCCTATGTATATATATTATGTGCATGCTAGAGGTCTGTGTAAACTTCAATGTAGAAGTAGATGAAAAGTTTTAAATTTTCTGCAGTTTAATTTGTGAAATGTAATGAGGAATGCTATGAGGTTAGTTTTAGTCCTCTTCGGGGACGACGACACCGGTTACTTCTAGGGGGTCCTCCGCGAATGTGACAATTTTGGGTATTTTAAGTGGTTTTATAAGTATAGAACCCAAGACAAGTTCATTATTCAAAACCAAAACCCAAAACCCAAAGAAGAATCCTTTAGGACACCATTGGAGCTTCAAGTAAGCTGGGATCTTGGATCTTGACTTCTCCATCGATTCTTCACCATTTCCATGGAATTTCATCAATCAAGGTATGTGTTTCATCATTGAACTCTCTTTTTCAAAGTTTTCTCCAAAACTTCTCAAAAGATGAATTCTTCTATTTTGATACCTAGCCATGGGTTCTTGTATAAAACGTTTAGAATCAATGGTTTATGATTGTATTTATGTTAATTGAATTATTTTAGATTAGAACTCTTACGAACCCATGCAAATTATTGTAACACCTCTAAAATGACTTAGTTGAAATTAGAGTCTAAAACTTGTGTCTTCATGATTTGAAGTCCTAAATTAGGTTGTAATGATGTTGGGAGGCATGTTTAATGTTTCGTGAATTTTGGAGGTCAAACGTCCATGAAATTCAAAAGATTTTCCTTGAAACGTTCTTGTGTGTCTTAGTATGTTTGGTCAAGTTTTACGTGTTCGTTTCGGATTAAATTGATATGAGAGGTCCTAAACATGTATACAAACGTATTCAGGTTGTAAAAGTTTGGGAAAAACTGCCAAAGGACAAATCAAGAGGTCCTTGAAGAGGACCCATCTTGATTGCCAAGACTGTCTAATACAGTCTCACCTATGGAGAGAAATCGACTCCCTATAGGTAGTGGAATTGATGGAGACTTATCCTAGGGAGATTAAGCACCTATTATTCAGTCTCTGTCCCAAATGACAGTGAGCGGAACAAGCCATCGATGGGACGGCGTCACGTATGTGTTGGCCGTTGTTTGTTGGTCTGTAATTTCTTGCAGCATCTCGACTAGCCCAAGGACATTTTGGGATTTTCACCTATCCTTCCAAAAATTAGTTCGACGGTTACTTAGGGTCATTTTGGGTATTATAAATGGGTTTAAAAGTCTTAAACACTTAGATGAACTCACTTTTAAAACTCAAACCTAAGTCCCTTAAAGAACTCTCTAGAACTCCATTGTAGCTAAAACTCAAGATAGAGCTTGGATTGAAGATTATTTGGTGATTCTCCATCAATTCTTCTAAATTTTAATTGTCTAGCATCAATTAAGGTATGGACTTCATCCTTGAATCTCTTTTCTTCAAGGAGCCAATCTTCAAAGTGATTTCCAAACTCTTTCAAAAGATGAAATTGTCCTATTTTTATATCTAACCATGGGTTCTAACATAAAATTTGAGTCATTGTATATTGATTAAATTTATGTTAATTTTATGGTTTTAACATAAAAGCTCTATGAACCCATGCAATTCATTAAACCCTTGTTTTGACTACTTTGTGGGTGATTTGATTATGTCATTATGCTATTGAATTCTTGTGTAGTCTAATTAGGGCTCTTGAACTATGAATGAATCATGTTAGAATTGTAAGTAGGCTTCCCTAAGTTGATGAATTCATATTTTATTATCTTTGATTCATTGTATATTATGATTATTGAATTGAATTATTGACTATGGCTATTGGTAAGAGCCTTTGAGTATTGTATTGGTTGAATTTGATATGTATTGAAGTTGTGAGATTTGAATCATGGTATGTTGACCTAACTTTCTCTATATTGTGTAGTATAGGTCTTAGTTGATAATCATGTTTGATATGCTCCACTTATAGTGGCAGTGCTTATGTGCTATACTTGTAAACAATGTGGCCTTGTCGGGATTACTTTATGAACTATGGCATTATTATATTATCACTTGAATATGTGAATCTTATGAAGATCTATATGAGTTATGTCTATATGTAGAGTTAAACCATAAGTCCTTCTAGTTGATGATGTGAGTGTCTAGTAGACTATAGTGTCTTATGTGTATTGCTTGATGTTGAAGAATGATGATGCTTCATAGATTATATAAGATTTATTATAAATTAGATTGATGATAATATAGTAGTGAATAGGCTGACTTATAGATGATATTGTTTATACCTATGTGCTTATTGAATGATAAGTTACATGTGTATAATGAAGATGTGTATTTCTTTCTTTGGTAGACTTGTGTCCCTTACTTGATACATGTATACTGTGAATATGACTTCTTGACATGGTATGCTAAAGCTTCTTAGTCTTGTATGTGTGATTGACATGTGACCTTGAAATAGTTTAGAAGATTTTATGTGGAACCTCCAACCTAGTTCGAAAGTTGTAATATCCTTGGAGTTGAAAGTCGTAATGGTATCCTTTTTGTGTGAATGGTGGACTTAGGGTGAGTTGGCTAGAGTGAAATGAAATCATCCTTCGTAAAGTCATTGACATATCCTCTTAGCCATTGCAGGTAGCCTTAGTGGACCCTCTTTTCTAAGGTGTAATGTGATTTGGTTATGAACTAGATATGGAGTGGCTTCACGTACTCCTTTATTGATATACTGAATGAGAACAAAGGCTAGCACCCAGAGAGTTCTTGGGAAGTTGCTCTAAATAAGATGAATTTAAAGAACAAAGAAACCCTCAATATGCCTTAACCATGTCCCTACATTGGATGCGTCCTAGTTCTACCATTGGCAATTAGAAAACCATCCATCCGAGTAGGTTCATGACTATGGATTCCATGCATATATAACATGGTCTTCGTCGGTTATTACCTATTCTCATTATATGGTATACCTACAGTGTTGGAGAATTTCTATGAAGTTTAGGTGGTGGTGTGTGACGCTATCTAGACATTGCACGATTAGGCGTTGAAGATTTTAGTGAGTGAGTCCCTAAGTCTTCTCAAAGACCATTACTTGAATGACCTTATGTGTTGAATGTCTCTTAATTAACTAATAAATGATAATGAATTAAGGTATAAATCATGTTAATGAATAAGTACTCATCTAGGGTAACTTTAAGGATTGCCTAGTTAAGGTGTGGAGGGGGTATAGGGATGGTCTCTTCATGTCTGCACCCCCAAAATAATTTAGGTTTTGTAGAGACTAACATGTTCATCTTAAGGGTCTAAGGTCCTAAAATGACTTATAATAAGGTATATAGGTACTGTATAAAGTTTTAGGTGATTTGGAAGTCAAACATCAAGGGAAGACCAAGACGTTCGAAGACTAGTCACCTATGTGCCTCATGTATCTATATGTGCTTATATATTGTATGTAATGATATTATGAAGTCTTTAAAGGTGTTATAATGATTTTTATTGCAATTATATGGATTTTCGTGAGGTTTGGAGGTCAAATGTCCAAGAACGTCTAACACGTTTGAAACATAGCCCTTGAGATGTTCAAGAATCTCTTGATGGGGCCTAGCCTGTTTGGACGTGTTTTATGTGTGCATTTTGGGTGAAACCTTCATGGAAGGTCCTTGACTTGTCAATATGCATATTTATTTTTGAAACATCCAGGTACGGATTCTCAAGGGCCCCGGTAAAAGGTCCCACAAAAAGGACCCAAGGTATGTCAAGATACTGCTTTGGCAGTCTCAATCGAGGAGCTCAATCCATTCCCCGTTGGTTGACTGACTCCCTGTCTATGGTGAGGCATCGATAGTCACCTATACAGGGGAAGTCTTGTTCATGTGACAGCCTCATACCTAATCAACAGAGGGCACATAACGGCCCATCGATAGACCAACGCCTAGTCGATTGGGTCCATCGATGCAGGCTGGTGCAACTGCTACCTGCGCACAGTATACTTAAGGGGTTAATAGGAAATTCACACCACGTCCTAAGCTAACCCTAACAGTTTTAATTACATATTTTTGGGTGTATATAAGGGATGAAAAACGTGATAAACCTATTCCCAATCTAATTCACACCAAATAAACGTTTCCCTCCAAAAATATTCTCCCTAGAAACCTCCATTGTTGGTGAAGCTCAAGAAAATCTTGGAGCATGGATTACTATGGATTCTTCATTAAGTTATGAAGGTTTTCATTAGTAAAAAGGTATGTTGATACTTCATCTCTAAGTAACCTTTCACTTGGAGAGTTAATCTCAATGTTTTTCAATGAAGTTTCATGATCAAAGTTCTTCTTCTTCAATCTAGCCATGGCTTCCTTCTAAAAACATTTTTAATGGATTAATCGTGATGTATTGATGTGAATGTATTGGTTTTAACGTGATTTTTAATCTAATTGTATTATGAACCCATGTCTCTTCCAAAAATTGATTTAGCCCTTGTATGGGCATTGTGACCATGGCTTGTTAATGGTTGAATTGTGATTATCTTACATTGAATTGTCTATATATACTGTTATTTATGTGAATTAATGATGATTTGATGTTGAAGGATCCATCTGTATAAATTTTGTATGAAGAATTGAATATGACTAACTTAGATTCCTATAAAATCACTGTAACCTTGCCTCTATTAAGCATGAATGTGGAATTCGATTGTGTAGGGATGGTTGTATCTACTGTCTTACTTGGATGTTATTGATGAATTGTAAATAAGTGATTCATGTGGATCAAGGTCGATTAGCCTATGATTCTTCTATCTTCCATTGATTTCTAAAGTAGCATGTTCACTATGATCTAGAGGTTATGGCAATTGTAGTAGGATTTCGTTTAGGTTATGTAGCCCTTAACTACTTCCTTATATTGATTATATTAATGAATTGTGGGTATGAATTCTCGATGATCAAAGAAAAGGAGTCTTGGAATGAACTTATCTAGGTTCTTCTACCCTACAATTTGAATGTTGTAATGAACATTATGTGATCTTAATTCTAAGGTACAAAAAGCATCAGTTAGGCTTGATTTTACGTCTTTAGCAGCTTCCCTATATTTATATTATTGATGAAATATGATCTATAATCCATGCAAGTGAAGTTTGTTAATGGTCTATGTCCTTCTACATTGTAGTATGTTAATGATGTGTTGTACTAGTTTGTAGCATGGCTTGTAGTATCTTATGCATGACTTCATATATGATTATTATGATTTATCTACTTCCCTAGGTTGTTTATTTGTTATATTATGAATGTTAATCATGGAAATCAAATTAATGAATATTAGCAAGTGGTTTGTGACTCTCTACTTTCTAATGTTCATGTAATGCCTAGTATTACGTTATAGTTTGATCTTGTAACGACTTGTACATGTTTTATTTTATGATTTAAATACATATATATACTTCTCTACAATGTAT
Source organism: Solanum habrochaites (assembly GCA_027704765.1). Classification (NCBI taxonomy): domain Eukaryota; kingdom Viridiplantae; phylum Streptophyta; class Magnoliopsida; order Solanales; family Solanaceae; genus Solanum; species Solanum habrochaites. The sequence goes on from JAKWJA010002176.1 coordinate 66,151, forward strand.
GAATGATGATAAAGGTGTATTGATCAATGGTGATAAAAAAATTATGAATTGGTAAGAATGGCTCATCCCTCTACTTCTTTATAGTATTTATGATAAAGCCTTGCATGGCATTGTGTGGTATGGTCAACTTATGGAGGCAGTATTTACCTTATTGTCATTATATATGTGTTAATCATGGACTTTAAGGAAATTTGATGAATATATGAATGAGTGGTTAGTATGATCACCTTATGTGAAACTTGTGCCTGTCTTCTACTTTAGTTGTGAATGTAGATTATGTTACTGTTGTTATGAGCATTAAGTGGTTATGTTAAGATGATGTGTAGGTGCTTCCATTTATAAAGTATTAAGGATTAATGAACCCAACCCCTGTACCCCTATGTGAATGTGTGGATAGCTAAGATTAGGAGTGTTGAATGTAATGTGAAGATTGTCTTGCCTCCTATGCTAAATAGTGTTGTGTGGTCTATGCTTTGTTGTGAATTATGATATTAAGAGGGTAGCTGACTCAAGATGTTATGGATAGCCATTATGTGTTCATGTTGACCAATGTACACCCACACCCACTTATTATTCATGCTTACAAGTAGTATAGGTCATGGTGTCTAAATAGAAGGTAGTTCTCGTATTCACTAGTGTATACTACTATGAATGTTAAGATTATGTCTATGAAAGTAAGATATGTGTTTCCTGAACTAGGATGACTTGATAGGTGTACTAGTATGGTAAAGGGTATGGCACTTTGCCTATGCATTGCACATGTCTGCCTTGATAGGATAGTTTCTAGTTTTTGTTTCTATGTATATGTATAGGAATGTATGAACATGTGTGACCTTAATGTGTTATGTGAAAGATTTTCTCACATACATGTATGCATACTCACCTGAATGATGATTTAAACAATAGACGAGCCTTGAAAGGTATGCTCAAGTATATCTTAAACTAGATAGTGCTAATTATATATGCTATGTCTATGTGAAAGTGTTTCTCACATGATTTAGGTTGATGAACTCTCATCTATGACCTATGATCTAAGCATATAGGGAGTCAATTTTCTAAAGCCAAAATTTATAAAGTAATGTTAATGAAGGCTTTTAATAAAGTGAACTTAGCTTAGCACCGAGTGAACTTGATAATTTGAGGTGATGGCTTCCCATAGAGGAAGATTCACCCTATAGTTCTACATGTGATGTTTGCTCCCTAAAGAGGTATATTCATCCAATGGATACCCATGAGAGGAGACCCCAATTGCTAAGTGGTATGTAGAAGGATCATACATATATCTTAGTTCCATAAACTATGCTTGCCACGTAGGATCTAGCAATGTGATATTAACTAAAATGCTAGCATGTGTTAATGTTCTACATTGGCTAGGTAAGAACACCTTCCATTGGGGTATAGTTCTACAACACCGAATTCCATGTTTAGCACCCATGGTATTAGTGTCAGTTAAGGCTATAATTTCCCTAAAAAAATGGACAATGAAAGTAAATGACTAAGACCCTACCTAGGATTACCTAAGGGAGGTTACCTAGGATAGGTGAAGGTAATGAACCCATCTAGACATTTCATAAGTACTTCCTTAGGAAGTTCTAGGAAGGTGTTCGAATGTGTATGATTGTGATTATGTATTTATGAATGGCATGGTAGTATTTGTCTTTTTGTTATGAATATGTGCATGGTATAAGTCTATGTGATGTGTTCTTATTCTTATATGAACTATGTGAGTCTTAATGACTATACAATGAAGGTTCTTGACGTCAATGGGGTTGTCTTCACTTAATATATTGATGTATGAATTGAATGATATGGTTTTTGGTCTCATGTTATGGGGTTTCACATGTACATTGGACTAGTAGACAAAGATTGGAGTCATGAACAAGGTCTTATGATGATTTATGTAAAGTGAAGTCATTATATGTGCAAATTTATGAAGCTTACTGCAAAGCCAATGGAGTCTTGACTGAAATATGTATATGTGATGACTTTTGTAGGTTGTATATATGTTTTTCCTTGTGTCCATAAGGTGATGTATTGGACCAAGTATCACTAGGGGGTTACTTGGGAGGTTAGTGAATAAAAGAAAAGAATGATCACTGTAAAAATGGAAATAGTTCACTGTAAAATTACTTCAAAATGCCTCAAATTCTATATATGATTTTTAAATATGTTTGGCCTTTGAATATGTTTATCTGGAGTATGTGAATGATATAAAGGATTTTGTGTAAAGGTTTTATGAATATCTACTCAAAAAGGCATGAAGTATGACTTTCAAGAAAATGTCCCTTTTAAATGCATGTTTTTGCATGGTTGCCATACTTACTGCATTCTTGTACTAATCCCATTCTTCTCTACTTTTTCCACAAAGTGTAGGTTATGGATGATTGAAGGATATCTTAAATGGTGAGGAGCTTGATAGATAATTCCTAATCTCAATTAAAGGAATCCTTAACTTCAAAGATCTTGTACTTACGTTTACTGTAATGTTTTACAAGTTGAATACTTATGTCTTATGTTTTATGGGTCGTGTCCCTAATATACTCTAATGTTGTTGAGTCTAAGATGGAAAAGACACTTAGAGTCTAAGTATGTAATATGATATTTGTTATATATATAAAGTAATGTTCTAGAATATGATGTGGTAAGAAAGTTTTAAATTTTCAGCTAAATTTATTATGACAATGCGATGAATGATAACTATGGGCTTGTATAAAACCTCCAAAAGGTCAGGTACACCATGTTACTTCTAAGGGGTTCTCTCCGAATGTGATAAACATGGTATCAGAGAATGAGGTTTTAAAAGTGGTTTAAGGTCCAAGAAGTCTTTTATTGCCATGCCTAGTAGAGTCTTGTATCATTGGCAGTGCGTCGCAACACGTCAAAATGGTTCGACAGTCTATAGGATGATAGAGTTTACCTTATTTATCATTCTTATATCGTGCCATAAAACATAACTCTATAATATCTCTCTCTTATGTTTTCTTGTCCGGTATTTTTTTAGATCTGATTGCTTCGATGAGATTGTTCTATATACTTGAGGGAGAAAAGGTGAGTTTAAACTCTTATCTTGGTTTTATGGTTGAATTGCATTTTTGATGATGTGATGCCAATTAGGCTATATATAAAATTTATGTGAAATAGCATGTTATATTGTGAAATGTATGTCATGATATAGTTAAAGCTTGTTAGAAGTTATTATGGTTATTGTGAGTTCTTTTTGAATGATGTGTTCCTATATGGTTTTACATGATAGAGCCTAATAATATTATTTGAACTTAATATGCTTAGTGACTACCTATGGAAGCATGCTACCCTAAGAATATGTGCTTAAAAGTGTTCAATGTTTCCCTTTGTATATATGTGGTCCTTGATAAGTTGCTTTGTATGGATTGGAGTTCCTTGTATAGACTTGATCCTAGGTGTGATTATAGTATGGTTGTCTTGGCAGAGTTTTGTATCTCACATTGTCATGTTTTTCCCATCAATTGCCTAAATGTTGTATTTTTGGAATTTCGAAGCATGTTCACTGTAATGCTAGGCAACTTACTGTAAGATTTTTGGGAAATTGACTAAATTGTTCTTTGATTAGAAGTTGTTAAAATGTGTATAGAAATTATGTATACGAGCATTATATAGAATGTAAAAATGAGATTTTCCATTTGGAATAAAAAATGAGAGTCTATGGCATGATGAGTTGTAGATTTGTTTCTAATTTCTTGTTGTGTTGTGAGCCCCTTGATATTGTGGAATTGATGTTTCCCCTAGAATTAAGGGTAGTATTTTTATATTTGTAGGATGATGATGTGGGTTTGATTGACCTAGAATTTACCTTAATTTAATGTTCAAAGAAAAGAAAGAGTCCTTAAGGCTAAGTCTTCTCTATTGTTTACCCTAATGATGAATAATCTTAGTGTCAATTGTATTGTTGATGAACTTATGTGGTTAAATAGTATGACCTAACTTGATATTTGGAGGATAATTTGCCTAAAATGATAAGGTTTAGAATACCTTGGTGTTCCTATGTTAACTTACTGTAAATCATTTTAAAGTTATAATCACTTTCAAGTGGTGAAAATGAAGGTTGTTAAGTTAAGATCCTCTTAAGTTTGAGTTAAGTTTCTCTTAATTAGTTTTACCCTATGTGGGAGATGGTAATGTAGTAGTAAGGTTGTAGATACTTTCTACCTTGTCCTTCTATTTTTACTTGAGCTTTACACTAATGAATTCTTAGTAAGCTTTTTCATGATAGAAGTTTTGTCTCAAGTATGAATTGCATGACCTTTATTTGTTTGGTATGAATTTATTGACATTACCTTAAACATATTGTAAAGATTCCAAAGTGCATGAAAGCAATTTTTTGATAAAATCCATGTTTTCTCATGTTGATTTACATTTTGATGCTAGTTGTGCATTTAACTTCATGAGATATGATAAGAAACATTGTTTTAATCGCTTGTGAGGAGTAATGTTTAGCCTTATAATGGAAAAATTGAGTCTCTTTAAAATGAAAAGTGTAGAGTCTCTTTAAAATGAAAAGTGTAGAGTCTCTTGAAAACTATGTGACTTTTATGATTTGGAAAGCATAATTGTAGGTTCACTCTTGAGAAGTGAAAGCATGATTAGATAAGTGTTCATGTGTGTGCCTATGATTTGTGCTACTTTTGCCAAATGATGCTTACTGTGAAGGTTGTTTCTATGTTACAAATTGAAATTTTGTGGAATGAATTCATAATTGTTGTGATGAGCTTGGTGTGACCTACCATTTGGACTTCACTATGAAGAAAACATGAGCATGCCTTGGTTTAAAACTTAAGAAGTTCTCATTTTAAGAGGAAATCGACCTTGTATTTTGTTTAGGTGTGAAATCATGATACTTGTAAGTGTGTTGAGGAGAAGTACATTCTTCCATGGACACCACTAACCATGGTATGGTTGAGTATGGCCTTCATGGAACTAGGTCTAACTAATAAAGATCTCTGTTGATTCAATTAACACAAGTCTATGTGCATTGAAGTATAAGTGCCTAATTCTTTCTTGAGTATTGTTGAAATTTCCTTAGTGTGACCTAAAGATGGTTGAAAAATGAGACCTTAATGAATTGAAGTATAATGACCGTGTTATAACTAGGAGAAGTATGTTCCTCCTACAAATATGATAAGAGTCTTTGTGTTTCATGCATTAAAGAATGAGTGAATGAAAGTCTTGCTTTCTTGTGTGCATCAAGTGCTAAAATGATTTGAAGATGTGTCCCGTTTAAAGTTGGTGAATTAACTTCTATATGATGATGTTACAAATATGATGAACTACTCTATGATATATTGAAGTCCTTGTTGTGATTAAAGTGTTCTAAGTGTCATTCGAGGATGAACGTTTCCAAGTGGCGGATATTGTAAGATCCCCAAAATGAGTTAAGGTGTCTAGCACTACATGTTCGTCCTAAGGGTATAAGGTCCACTCGTATGAATTAATAAGTATGGTATAAGGAATTGTGTAAAAGTGTTATGGTGAATTTGGAAGTCAACACAAGGGATGACCCAAGACTTCGCGACTAGTCACCACCTGTCATCCTCATGTGTCTATACGTTCTTATTTGTATTTATGATATATGTAGGTCTTTAAATTAGTTATAATCAATATTTGTAGTCATTATATGGAGTTCGGGAAGTTTGGAGGTCCAAACTTCTAAAACCGTCTAGATGTTCGAAGTTAGCCCTTGGACTTTCAAGAATTGTCTTGATGAGGCCTATCCTGTTGGACGTATTTTATTGTGTGAATTTTGGTGAAACTTGAATGGAACTATCCTTTACTTTTTCAATTGTACTATTTTAGTTGAAAACGTCCGGGTGATACTTCTCAAGGGCCCCACAAAAGGGCTCACAAGAAGGACCCAAGGGCTGTCGAGACACTGCCTTAGCAGTGTCAATCAAAGAGCTCAATGCACTTCCTATTGGTTTACTGATGCTCCATCGATGGGGAGGCATCAATGGTAACTTATACTGGGGAAGTCTTGACCAAATGACATCTTCAGACCCAATCCACGGAGGGCAAAGAACGGACCGTCGATTAGGTCCGTCGATGCAGGCTAGTGAAACTGCTGCCTGCGCACTGTCCACTTAAGGGGTGAATAGGAAATTCACACCACGTCCTAAGCTGACCCTAACAATTTTAATTACATATTTTTGGGTGTATATAATGTATGAAAAACGTGATAAACCTATTCCCAATCTAATTCACACGAAATAAACGTTTCCTTCCAAAAATGTTCTCCCTAGAAACCTCCATTGTTGGTGAAGCTCAAGAACAGCTTGGAGCATGGATTTCTATGGTTTATTCATCATGTTTTCAAGGTTTTAATGAATAAAAAGGTATGGTAATCCTTAATCTCTAAGTAACCTTTAACTTGGAGAGTTAATCTCAATGTTTTTCAAAGAAGTTCCATGATCAAAGTTCTTCTTCGACAATCTAGCAATGGATTCCTTCTAAAAACGTTTTTAATGGCTTAATCATGATTTATTTATGTTAATGTATTGATTTTAACATGATTTTTAATCTAATTGTATTATGAACCCATGTCCCTTCTCAAAATTGATTTAGCCCTTGCATGGGTATTATGATCATGGTTTCTTAATGGGTGAATTACGATTCTCTTACGTTGAATTGTTTCTATATATTCTGTTATTTTGTGAATTTAAGATTTATTGATATTAAGTATCCCTGTGGCTCAATGTATAAGATTGAAATAGACTACCTTAGATTCCTGAGTTCACTTTAAACCTTGCTCTATAAGCATGAATGTTGAATTCGATTTGTGTAAAGGGATGGTTGTATCATTGTCTTACTTGGATGTTGTTAATGATTGTAAATATGTGATTCCTTTTATCAAGGTCGTTATCCTATGAGTCTTCTATTTTCCCATGATTTCTAAAGTAGCATGTTCCATGTTATCTAGAGTTATGGCAATTGTAGTAGGATTTCATTTAGGTTATGTTGACCTTAACTAATGAATAAATATTAATGATATTAATGAATTATGAGTATGATTCTTGTGAGCAAAGAAAGGTTTTTGGGCATGAATGATCTACGTTCTTCTAGCCTACAATTTGATGTACTATGAACATATGGTGATCTTCATTCTAAGGTAAGCAAGCATAAGTTAGACTTGATTTAGACGTCTTTAGAAACGATTTAATTGATATTACTTAGAAAATATGATCTATAATCAATGTAACTTTAAAAAATTTTGGGTTAACGATATATGTCCTTTCTAACATTAGCGTGTTAATTTATGTGTTGTACCGAGTTTGGAGCATGGGCCTTCGTAGTATCTTCGCTGACTTCATTTATGATTATATGATGTAGCTACTGGCCTTAGGTTGGTATAGTTTGTATATTTATGTTAATCAATGGCATCAATTTTAAAGAATATTAGCAGTGGTTTATGCTCCTACTTTATAATGTTTCGTGGAATACCTAGTAGTATGTTATAGTATGATCATTATTGACTGTAATAATGTTATCCTTTTAATGATTTAAGTAAATATGTCTACTTATGTACAATGTATTAATAATTAAAAGGTGTGGTTGATCAATACTGATCAAAAATGATGAAATTATTAAGAATGGCTCATCTCTCTACTTCTTTATAGTAATAATGATAAAGCCTTATATGCCATTGTGTGGTATGGTCAGCTAATGGTGGCGGTGTTTTACCTTATTTTCATTTATATCTTGACAATGGCCTTGTGAAAGGCAAATTATGATATATGAATGAGTTGTTATGATGATCACCTTATGTTAACTTGTCCATCTTTCCTACTTTAGTTTGTGACTCTATGTTATGTTACAATTATTATTAGCAGTAATGGTTATGTTAAGATAAATTTTTTTGGGGGTGTAGGTTTTGCATAAATGAAGGTTTCAACGATTGATGACCCCTACCCCGGTACCCCTATGTGATGTGGCGATAGCTAAGGTTAGGAGTCTTAAAGTAATGTGAAGATTTGTCTTCTCTCCTATGCTTTAATGTGTTGTGTGTCTATGCTTCGTTGTGCATTGTTGGTCCTTAAAAATTGTGGCTGCCTCACATGGTTTGGATACCCATTTATGTGGTCATGTTGACCAATTTACACACCCACACTTATGCATGCTTTAAGTAGTATAAGGTCATGTGTCTAAAATTGAGAGGGTTTTTTCATATTCACTAGTGTCTATTGCGTTTTTTTACGGTCTTAGATTATGTCTATTAAAGTACTGGTACGTGTTTCCTTCCTTAACCTAGTATGACTTGCTAGTGTTCTAGTCTGGGCAAGGGTAAGGGAGCTTTGCCTAATGCATTGCACATGTGTCTACTTGATGGATAGTTGTTCAGTTTTTGTTTCTATGTGTATGATAGGAAAGTAGAGCATGTTGAACTAATGTGTTAATGTAATGGTTTGCTCACATATCTGTATCCACCCACGATGTAGATGATCTAGTCAATATAGGATCCTTGAAAGGTGTGTTTCAAGTGTATCTCGACTAGATATGGCTAATGATATATGCAATGTCACTGTGAAAGGGGTTTTCTCACATGATTTAAGGTTGATGAACTCTATGTTGACCTATGAGCTAAGCAATAGGGGGGAGTCGATCCTTCTCCAAAAGCCAATTTTATAAGTATGTTAATTAAGGCTTTTAATAAAAGGGAACTTATCTTAGCAACATTGATTGACAAGGGATTGAATGGTTTCCCATAGAGGAAGAATTCACCTATAGTCTCATGTGATTTTGACTCCCCAAAGAGATAATTCTTTAATTGGATTCCCATGAGAGGAGGCCCCCATTGCCAGTGGTATTTAGAAGGATCATACATTACTCTTAGTTTCCCTAACTATGCTTGCCAACGTAGGATCTACTATGTGAAATAACTAAAATACTAGCATGTTAATGTTTCTATATTGCTAGGTAGAACGCACTTCCAGTGGTGTAAGTCTCTACAACACCACACTCCATGTTTAGCACCTATGTCTTAGTGTCGGTTAATCTAAGTTTCTCTAAAGTAATAATTGACAATGCCATAAAGACTAAGACAGTAAGTAGGGTTGACCTAATGGGAGTTACTTAGGATAGGTGAAGTAACGATACCATCTAGACATTGCACAATAGGTCCGGCTTAGGATGTTCTAATGTGTATGATTAATGAATAATGTCTTTTATCGCATGGCATTGTAGTATTTTTTCATATTTGTCAGAGACGTGCATGTATGAGTGCTATGTGATGTGGTCTTATTCTTCCCCTATCACTATGTTTAGTCTTAGACTATATATGACATTTTTTGACATGAATGAGGTTTGTTCCTTAATATATTTATGTATGAAATTGAATATAAGGTTTGTGGTCTCATGAAGGGTTTATCAATTCTGTTTGGGGTTATGGGTAGCTTCCCATGTAGATTGACTAGTACCTAAGATAGGGTCTTAACAGGTCTATAATGTATATGTGAAGTGAATCATTCTATTTGCAAATTGATGAAGCTTACTGTAAAGCCATGGAGTCTTGACATAATGTTGTCTTTGATATATTTGCTTATATGATGATATATGATGACTTTTGTTTGTATGTTGTATGTATGCTTTCCTTTGGTGATTAAGGTGTTGCATTGGACCAGTATCACTAGAGGTTATCTTGGGGTGTTAGTGATAAAAGAAAAAGAACGTTCAGTATAAGAAAGAATAGTCACTGAATGTTACTTCAAAATGCCTTAAATTCTATATGTGTTTGTTTTTATTATTAGGACTTTTGAATATTTTAATATGTATTAATGTGAAGATATAAATGCTTTTTGCATAAAGGTTTTTATGCTATTTACTCAAAAAGGCAGATATGATTTTCAAGAAAACTGTCTCTTTAAAATTCAAATGCCAGTTTTTGCATGGTTTGTCATGCTTAGTGCATTCTGTGTACTATCCCTTCTTCTCTACTTTTTACACACAAAGTTGTGGTTTGGATTCCTTCAAGTATTTCTTAAATGTGAGTAGCTTGATAGATGATCCCAAGCTCAATGACGAATCCTTAAGTTTCAAGGATCTTCTACTTATGTTTACTGTAAAGTTTTACAGGTTGTATACTTATGTCTTTTGTTTTAAGGGTCGTTTCCCTTTGTAGTCTAATGTTGTTGAATGTAAGATGAAAAAGTGTCGTAGATTCTAAGTATGTAAGATGATTTTATATATATATATATATATATGAAGTAATGTTCTATCATATAATGATGTGCTAAGAAAGTTTTAAATTTTCCGCTAAATTTACTATGACAATGCGACAAATGATAACTATGGTCTTGTATAAGACCTATGAGAGGTCAAATACCCAATATTACTTCTAGGGGGTGCTCCCCTGATGTGACAATGTCTTACTTAGGGAATTCTTAAGAATAACTTCAGATATGAAGGTAAATTGATAAAGTAGACATGATCTAAACTTAGGTAGTCTTAAGGATTATTTAGGTTATCTTGGAGAGCGTATATGGGCGGTCTCTTCTTGAATTACTTATGTAAGTCTTATGATAACTCTGGAGAATGTGAGTGCAAAGAAGTCCTTGATATTCCTTAACCATGTGCCTATTTGGTATGTGTCCTAGTTCTACCCTTGGCAAGTTGAACACCCTCTATCAGAATAGGGTAGACTCCTGATTCCATGCCTAGCTAGTATGGTCTATGTCAGTTAATGAATATTCTCATATTGTGGGATACATTCTAGTATTTGACAAGTTCTACAACATCTTAACATGGCATGAGTAGGCTTTAAAGGTTCTAGGGTATAGGTTCCCTAGGTCTTGTCCAAGACCATTACGTGAATCCTTATTTAATATAATATCTCTTAATTCACTTAAAAAATGAATATGACTTAAGTTAATGTAATTTAAAGAAAAGGATCCCTATCTAGGGTCACTTCGAGGGTTAATTAAGTAGGCTTGTATCTTCATGTTTTACGCAAGTGAATCTTAGAGTAACCTTAGGTGGTTAGTTAAATGTTGAAAATGGAATAATTTTATATTAGGAAGCCTTGAGGATCACTTAGGTGTGTGTGAAGGGGTTGTATGGGCGGCCGCTTCATGTCTTACTCAAGTGAGCCTTAGGATGACCTTTGGTAAAAGGGCATTTCGCTTATATGTTTGAAGTTATATTGATGCAATATTGTGGGTTACTTGTAATGGTCTTCAATGTGCTAATGATTACTTGGAGTGGTTTCTTATACTTATGCCATGAGGTTTTCTTCAAAAAAAGAATGTTTAAATGTCATTTATGCATGGTTTTAATTGCATGTAACCATACTTAGTGCATTCTAATGTACTAATTCCATATATTTTGTCTTATCTCTAAAGGTGTAGGTGGCATTTTAAGTGAAGCTTGGATATTATCATTCATTCAAGCAAGTTATGGTATGTCCTCAATTTAATTGAGGACATAACTATGTTTAGCTTTTCTTGTTAAAGACATTGTAATAGACGTAGATATTTCTATTTTGTTGATGTATAGGTCGTGACCCAAGATATTCGTGGGTCTAAGTTGGCGACTGTGAGACTTAGCCTTATTCCTAGGATTTTCTATAAATGAGATTTGAAGTATTATTCGATTATTGTGAAAAGTTCAATTCCACACTACTTTTCATATATACATATGCGATTAATGATGTTAAAGGGCTTGTATAATCTGAGAGGTCGAATACACCGTGCCATGATTTGAGAATACCACTTCTTCTAGTGTATATAATCCTCGGGTACTTGACACCTTTTAATATAGAAATGTTGCAAGGTCAGGCTTTCAAACCGATACTAGGACTTTACAGACATGGATATCATAACTCATAGGACTCTTGAACTTCCCCTTACTCTTTGTCTTGCCCCGATTTGCCCCGATCCTATACCCTGAGCGTGGCCGGCACTCGACAACCAATACTGGCCCCAAGTGAACCCTTTGTCTTGCTTACTTAACTCAACAGAAGACATAAATCAGTAAGAACTATGCTTACGTAAAAATTAAAGAATAAATGTCTTAGCTAAATTAGCAATTTATGTCTCATAACAAAGCATCTGCAATACAAGGATGAGAGCCTCAAAACTAAATTGTGTGACGGTTTATGAATTCTCTGTAATACTAAGATTGATGTTTTGAAACACCCCACAAAATCCAATAAAGAAAACTAAAAAGCTAATAAATGTGTCCTCTAGAGTGCAAGGAGGCTTACCACTCACTCCGAGTGCTAAGCTTGATCAACGAGGCACTTCGATGATGATGTTCCTCGTGACATGTGTCTGCATCATGATATGATGCACACCAAGTAGAAAATTACATTGAATGTACCAAATATGCGAGTTGGAATGCTAACAACAACTTAAGCTTGAAAAGAGTAAGAAGGAACACTTACCTTTGCTCTGCTCAACTCATGAATAACTTGACATAATATAAAGCAATAAGACCCAATTCATACATAAAACGCTTGCAAAACACTGGTGAAACCTTAGTTCGTTAAAGAAAATGCAATAACAAACTTGCTTTTAATTATATATAACGTAAATATTTATGTTGGAAATTCTATATCGACAACCACCCTATAAGCCTAATGGTATACAAACGTCTTGCCCACCTTACAAGAACTGCCTTACATTGTCATCATATAGAACTACTTAACTTAGTTTGATCCACTAGCTGAGCTTCCCTTTAAGTGATCCTCTAAAATTTTGACCCTTCATTCCCATGATGGATACATAGTTTTCATTGAGACTTAAGTTATTATGAACTTTCATCCCCACATTGATGTTCAATACTATTCCAAAATGTAGTTTAGATCATGCTTTTAAAGCAACTTCTTTTTTTTAGTTTGAGATAAATACTCAATACTTATCCCAAAGGCTCTTTTGGAGTCGGTGTTCCCTTTTTATTTTTCTCAAATGTGAAAACATTTATAAACTTGTTTAGGAATACTTAGTTCCCTAACAACTTTTGAGAAAATAAACTCAACTCTTTACTCTTTTCTAAACTTGAAACTTGAGCCATAAAATGAAGTTAAAACGCTTATTAAACACTTTTGAAAACATTAAGAAACTTTATGTTGACTTGATTCTTAACTTCTAGACTTAACTCTTTACTTCTTCGATATTGATATTAACATTCCTTGAATTGAATTATGGATTAAAGGTTCATGATCTCATGTTTATGGACGATTTCTTGGCTTTTAAATGTACCTTAGAGTGTTGGAATCGATTACGAAACCATGGTACACAACTTAGGAACTAGTACGAAAATGATGGGGGGAGGGATGGGGAGAACTGGCGCCCCTGGCTCTCTAAGACGCGCGGGGCACCAACCCTCACACTTCAGAGAAGTTTTTTTGTTGTACTGACTGGCGCGATGCGCCAGAGGCCAAAGTTTAGAAGAAATTTTCTAGCGCTCTAGCAGGCGCGAAGCCCCAAGCCTCGCCCAAAAAACATCTCACTTTACTCCTTTTTTCATCTCTAAACCCCTACAACTTCTATAATTATTTCCCCAAACACTTAGGATCATTAGTAACTTCAATACCCAATAGATTCATCACAAAAAAATAACCCGGAAACGCGAATTAAATCAACAGTAGGCATTCAATGACTCAACCCACAAGAATTCGACAATATTCTTCAAGAATTTCACTTTTTAACATGTAAACAACTCAAAACCACTTAATTAAAAAAAGGTGTTGTGTGGAACTGTTTTATTTTAAAAAAAATACTATTTGTTTAAAAAAGTGTGAAGTTGACTAGGTTTACTGGACAATCACTTTATCTTATTATTTAAGAACATCAACTTTCTAATTTACGGAGTCCGCCACTTGATTTTTGATAAAATCAGAAAAAGTTAAAAATTTAAAACTGATTAAAAAATCATTGAAAAGGGTTCGAAGTTCACTGTAACATCCCGAGAAGGTATTAGGCCTCGGGATGTCCCGCTAACCAACTCGCGGTTGACCGGCGATTTGACTAAATGAGACTTTTAAATAAATATTTTTAACTAATGTAAAGTAGAAATTCGTATTTAATATTTTTTATTTCATTTTTTACTTCTAAAGGAAAATATTAGAGGGACTTTATTAAGGAAAACTCTGGTGACAAAGTAAATAATAAGTAAATTAAATAGTAAAATTTAAAATAATGAAAAATGGCTGCCCTTTAGGAGATTATTAAAATCCTACCAAAATATTAATTAATTCAAACAAATAATAAATAAAGAGGAAAAATATTTGAATTTGGGCATGGTTGCCCAAATTCATTCCATTGGTGTCACGACCCAATCGGACGCGACTGGCACCCACACTTATCCTTCTATGTGAGCGAACCAACCAATCTAACCCTAACATTCAATGTAATATCAACATAAAGTATGCGGAAGACTTAACTAAACTATTAATAAAAACCAATTTTAATTACTTCTAAAAATTCACATCTATTGTATATCCCCAAAATCTGGAAGTCTCCATCACAAGAACATCTACTTCAAATTAACTAATCTAAGAGTTTCTACAGAAGATAAAAATACATAAAAGCTAGTCCATGCCAGAAACTTCAAGGCATCAAGACATAAAGAGGAAGATCCAGTCCATGCTAGAAGCGTTAGCTCACCCTAAATCCGGTGTAATAAAGACTGGCTAGAGTTGCGGTCGGTTGAAGCGACGGATGTTTGCTGCACTCCACAAATATAACACGAAGAAAACATAAAAGTAGGGTCAGTACAAACACATACTGAGTAGGTATCATCGGCCAACTCAAAAAAAACAATATATCTCAGATAACATCATAAAATCAACTAATATTCTTAACAGGTGATATAGCAACAATTATAAACATCATTTATAATATCACCGATCATATCTATAGGACTCACGCCTCCACACCATACCTCTTTTGGGAACTGTTCTTTGAGATTGAGTATATTAGCATCTTTCAAGATTCATTATCTATATTTCTCTTGTTCGGTTACGTGACACTCCGATCCCTCGTTAGTCCTTTATTCCTCTTGTGTCGGTAGTGACACTCCGATCCCCACTACTATGTGTCGGAACGGGTACCTCCGATCCCCTAAATCTACGTGTCGGTTCGTGACACCCGATCCCCTAAATCTACGTGTCGTTCGTGAACCCTGATCCCCTAAGTCTACGGTCGGTTTAGTGACACCGATCCCCTAAATCTACGTGTCAGTTCGTGACACCCGTCCCACTAATTGTACGTGTCGGTTCCGTACACCCGCCCCACTAATCTCATTCTATTATGTAATAAGCCTGTTTTATACCAAGGCATCATCATTAACAAAGAGATTAGCTTTTTATCAAGATTTGGGATTCAATAGCTTCATCTGGTGTTTCATACACATCAATATATATATATAAATACAATCAATCATACACACAATTAAGCAATAGAAGACTTTATAATACTACCCAACACATATCATTCGCTATAAAAGTTTACTAAGAGTAGCGTAAAAAAAAAACAAAAAACCATACCTCTCTCCACCGAAGATTCGTGATCAAGCAAGTAAATTCCTCAAATTCTTGTGTCTCTTCATCATTCGTTTTCTCTCTCTTTTCTGTCTCTCTTGTTCTTTTCTATTTTTCTTATTCAAACCCTCTTTCTTTTACCCTAAAATCATATAATTAAGTATAGAAGATGGCTAATAACCCACTATTACTTAAGGTTACCTCTTTTACCCCCAAGTAATTAAGACTTATTAACATTAACCCACCACTTATAATTAAATCAGGAATAGTCCACAACCCCCTTAATAAAATAAATAACAGAAATCCGACCCAGCCTGAGATTGCGCAACCTGTTGACGGCCTCGTGCCTACGACGGTCCGTCCTGCAGGTCGTCGTAAGTTTCAGGAGCAATTTCCACCAAAGGGTCTGTGACGGTCCGTCACCCTGTGACGGTCCGTCCTGCCATTCCGTCACGAAGTTCAGAGAGTCCGTTTCAGTACCCACAAATTTTAGAATTTCTAATGTTTTTGGAACGAGACCCCCCCCCCCTCGACGGTCCGTCGTCCCATGACGCCCTCATGGGGTCCGTTGTCTCAGCCAGTTTTCCAGAAATAAAATCTGCTGCTCAAATGACTAAACAGGTCGTGTACAATAGATACCAATTACCCATCGTTCGTCCTCGAACGATCACAAGAAGAAAACCAAGGGTGAGAAAGGATACCTGAATCTTTAAACAGATGTGGGTATCTTTTCTTGCAATATTTTCCTCCTCTCCAAGTGGCTTCTTCAACCGGTCGATTCTTCCATTGACCTTTAGTATGCAATCTCCATCTCCCTTGACCCTCAACTTGCGAACTTCTCTATCTAAATAGCGACAGGCTCCTCCTCATAAGACAAATTCTCCATCAAGCAAAACTGAATCCCAACGATAATTTAGTTTTCCATCCCCATGGTATCTTTTCAAATCGACACATGGAATACCGATGTACTCCGGACAGCCCTGGAGGCAAGCTAACTCTAAGCCCCCTCCCCTACTCGCTTAAGTACTTCAAAGGGACCATGGTTACCTTGGTCTTAGCTTGCCTCTTTTACAAACCGCATCACCCTTTCTTGGCGAAACTTTCAACAAGACTTGTTCACCCTCCATGAAACTCTAAGTCTCTAAACTTTCGATCTGCAATTCTTTTTGCCTACTTTGCGCCGCTAGAAGCTTTTCTTGATAGATTTTCACTTTCTCTATCGAATCCCTCAAGAGATCAGTACCCCAAGGTCTAACCTCGAATGCATCAAACTAACCCAATGGGGACCTACATCTCCTACCATACAAGCTTCAAATGAAGCCATATCATAGCTTGAGTGATAGCTATATTGTATGAAAAAAACTAAACTCGGCTAAGGGTAATGAAAGTTATCCAAGGCCACCAAAGTTCTATTCACACACGCACGAAACATAGCCTCCACAACTTGAATCTTTCGCTGCAGCTGACCATCGTCTTACGATGGAAACGCGTTAACTAAGCTTCCAACCTATAACCCAATTCCGCTGCAATTTTTTCCAAACTTAGAATAAACTCGTACCTTCTATCATATGTTGGTAGTGGGGACCCCATGCAATCGAACGATTTCTGAGATATAGATCTTGGCTAACTCTCACATTGTAATCCACAAAACCGGAATAATAAATGAGCAGACTTAGTTAACCATCAAACACATTTCCCCAAATAGAGTCGTACTTACCCATCGTCTTGGAAGACCAACCACGAAGGTCCTTGCGAATTTCTCTCCCACTTTCCATTCAGGAATGGCATTCTCTGAAGTTTCCTCCGGGCCTCTGGTGTATGACTTTTAACTTGCTGAGCAATGGACATTTGCAACAACTCAACAATGTCGTGCTGTCCGCCCGCTTCAATTCTACTCCCCAAATGTTGCTTTAGGTCACGGGTAAACATCTTGGGTTGCCCCGGATGTGATCGAAAACCTTAACATGATCCCTGTCAGAATATGGTTGATCAAATTCATCGACGCGGTACACATACCCTTCCCTTAATCCCCAAAATACCTTCCTCATCGAGTGGTCGGCTTTTTCTTTAGCCTCTCCTTGCAACACTTTTAATCTCGGAGATCCCGGACAATTTTTCATCATTAACTAACTGCTTTCGCCTTAATTCCTTGATCAAGGAGGAAGATTTTCCTCCACACAAGGCTAAAAATCCTCGCCTTCCTCTTTACTTCGCTAATCTCGATAAGGTCCATTAGCCAGAATCTGACACGTCTCTACGCCAATGTGCTTCTAGAAGCTGCAATGAGCTAGACTTCCAGGCTTCCCTCCTTTATACTTAAAGCATCGTTCAACATTCGCTTCCCGATTGATCAAAATAGTGATGTCGTAGTCCTTCAATAGTTCCTCCTCTCCCTCTGTCTCAAGTTTTTTCAAATCTCCTTGAGTAAGACATACTGTAGGCTTACGATGATCCTTATAGAACTCACCTTAACCCCCATACTAAATAGTGTCCTCCTTGCTTTAATGGCAAACACTATACCGTGCCAATTCCAAATCATGAGTTTGAATAGTTACGTTCATATGCGCAACTTTGAATTGCCCTTTGAAGCATAGCAATCACATTCCTTCTCTTGCATTAGCACCGCAACCAACCCAATATGATGCATCACAATAGACAATGAATTCTTACCTTCCACGTCAATGTGAGAATTGGTGCAAGTAGTCAACAGAGTCTTGAGCTTCTGGAAAGCTTTCCTCACCCTCATTCCGAACCAACAAAAGGGAACATTTTGCTTAAGTCAAGTTTCGTCAGTTGGTAAGCCAATTAAGGAATCCCTTAAAATCGACGGTTTAAAGAATCTGCTACCCAACAGCTTCTTATTTCTGGACACATTAGTAAGGTCCTTACCCAATTCCTCACTACTTCGATCTTAGAAGAATCCACCATCACGTCCATCCTAGAAACCACGTTCCCCAAGAAGGAACACGATCCTAAGCCAAAACTCACACTTGGAGACTTTGGCATAAAGCTTTTTCCTTTTTCTCCTCAAACATTTCCAACACATATTCTCAAATGCTCCTCATGGTTCCTTCTTACTCTTGTAAGTAGATCCAGTATACATCATCAATAACTACGATAACAATGATCCAGATATGGCTTGAAAAATCCCGTTCATCAGCTATTAAGCCGCAGGGCATTCGTTTTTCCAAAGGACAGACCAAGAATTCATATGCCCACCTGGTTCGAAAAGCAAGTCTTTGCACATCTACTGCCCTCCCTCTACTGCCCGTATTTTCACTTGATGATAACCAGACTCAGTCAATCTTAGAAAAGACACAATCACCTTGTAACTGGTCTAACAATCATCATGCGAGGAAAGAGGATACCTGTTTCTATAGTTACTTTAATTTAGTTTTTGCCGTTAAATGGAAATAGGGGCTATGCACATCCGAGGCTTCCCCATCTTCTTACTTTACACAAAACGGAGCACCCAAGGAGGATGCACTTGGTCTTGAATCTTTGCTCAACAACTCTTGAAGTTGAGCCTTTAACTCCCTTAAACTCAGCGGAGCCATTCTATAAGGGTCATAGGCAAATGGGGCGAGTACCCGTTCAAATCGATGCAGAATCAATATCCTATCTGGTTGGCAACCAGTGAAGATCTGCATAATGAACACCTCCCGAAACTCACGGACACCGAAACTGACTCCATCAAAGGTACTTGGGTAAGTGGGTCATCCCTTGAGAAATTTGCCAATAAAGCTAAACACCCTTTAACTAACCATTTTCTTAGCCCGGAGAAAAGGAGAATAATAAACGCACCGGATTTGGAAGTGTAGTCACCCTCCCACAACTAAACGGATCTGTCCCAGGCTTGTCTAACGTCACGCGTTTAAGCATTACAATCCCAGATCGCAAAATTGCGGGAAAGCCAAGGCATACCCAGAATTACATCAAAATCAACCATTTCTAAATACCAATCTACATACGTCTTACTCGCCCACAAAGTCCACCAACAGACCTATATACTTGTTCACTATCACATAATCACGAAGACCACCCACCGGGGTAGAACACGATATGCAGTCAAGCAATTCACAAGGTAAATTAAGACATTCATAGCAAATGAGAATATACATATGAAATGTGGATCCAGGATCAACAATACAGAAGCCATGCATCACAAACGAAGATTACCTGTGATGACAACATCAATGTCTCCGCCCAGGTCGCCAGGGAAAGCGTAACAATGGACCCCATTAACTTCCTGTCCTTGCCCCCTACCATGTTGTGTTGTAGTGGGCCTCAGTTTGCCCTCACCCCGGCCGTTTTGGGTGACCACATTACCCTCGGCCACCACGCCCTCCAGAATAACTGCCTCTACCATGACCACTCTGCCTCTTAGCTAGTGGGGTTATACTCTAATTTTGGGGGGGGGGGGGGGGGGGGGACAATTTCCTTCAATATGTCAGTCTCCCACATCCATAACACTCTCTGGAGTCCGGGCATAGGTCCTCTTGGAGAGTGTTGATCGGTCTTAAGGTTGAACCCCCAACTACAGTCTGTAGTGAAGACTAATTGGTCGGACTGAGTAAACCTCCTGAACCCTTTCTTTGGAGTAAGAACCCATTAAACTCACCTCCCTTACGAAACCTTTTAGATGTTGATGCCTATGGTTTGAAGTCCATCTAGCTTCACTCCCTCTACCTCTATCACGAAGTCTAGCCACTTCTTGAAAAGATTTCGCTGTGTCCGTACCTGTAAGGCTGAAATTGCAATTCTGATCTCAACCCTTCACATCGGCGAATCCGCTCTTGTGGACTGAAACATAGTTTGGGGGTGGGCATACAGGGATATGCCACGAAATTGGCCTCATATTGCCCGTAACCGACATCCTAAACCCTGCTCTAGTCCTCAAAAAACTCATCCTTTTCCTCATCCCTCAAATTTCGGTGGGAGATACTTCCCATAAACAAGCTAGAAATAGCTGCCCAAAGTCATATGTGGCGCCTCTGTTGGTTGCACTCAACATGTTAACCGCCACCACCTTTTGGCATTCCCTTGAACTGATAAGGTTACAAACTCATCCCCAAACCGTTCTTACTATACCATCTTGTGTAGTTAAAGCTCATAGACAGTCCAACAAGAAATCAAGCATCCTCATAGTCGCACCCTTAAAGCTGGGGTTTCAATTTCAAGAACTTACTGAAGTTCTGTTGGATCATTTGTCCCATTATAGGCCCTGTGGTTCAGTCGAGAAACGTGCCTATTCCAACGAGGCATCCAGCGGGACCATAGTATCCGCAGTTGTTACCTCCGAACCTGAGGGCTGTGCGGAAAACACTAGAGGGTTTGACCTTGATCGTTAAAACCCCGCTAAGATAAGCAAGACAACCTGTTGCTCATTTCTAAGCGGTTAAGGTATGGAGGTGGCACTCATGTCACTCATTCTGCACTTGTTCATTCTCCCCTCCCCCCTTTCTCTTACTATTATCCTTTTCCCGTCCTCAGTCGGAGAGTGAGGAGTTCACCGCCCTAAAATCAACCATATTGGCTAGGTGCTCCGTCTCTTCCTCTAAAAAATGATGTCCTCCCACGCCTCTTCCACGACCTCTTGTTCCACTACGTTCTCTCTGAGGGGCGAATGTGCGAAAGAAAGAAGGAGAGATGCGGGCATAGATGCAGGCGGGGGCGCCATGGTGTCTGAGTGAACTAGATGTCTTTGACGGTCGAAGGACGAGAACATTACTATCGGTGCATCTGCTAGGCTCTGCAGCATTGGCCCGATGTTGGTGTTGGCGCAGTCGTTGTTGCTTCCTAGTTTCTAACCATCTGCGAAATAGAGTGAGATGTCAGATACCAATTTTTGTATACCTAGATACCATTGGATTCAAGTATAGCACGAAAGAATAAAAGGAAGAATGGAGTTTCCCTAAGTCTTATAAGCCTCTCAAAGAAAAGTAAGGCGTCCCCCTAACCTTTTTCCTTAAGACTCTAACTAAACCTGTTTCTTGTGTGATAGACCAACGAACCTAATGCTCTAATACCAAGTTTGTCCGACCCCAAATCGGATCGCGACTGGCCCCACCTTATCCTTCTGTGAGCGAACCAACCAATCTAACCTTAACATTTCAATTCATCACAAAACGTAATGCTGAAGACTTAAACTCATTAATAAAAACCATTTAATACTTCTAAATTTTCAACATCTATTATTAAAATCCCCAAAATAAATGGAGTCATCATCACAAAGAACATCTACCTCTACTTCAATGTACTAAATCTAAGAGTTTCTAAGAAAGCTAAAAATACATAAAAGCTAGTCCATGCCGGAACTTCCAAGGCATCAAGACATGACGATAAATCCAGTCCAACTAGAATCGTTAGCTCACCCATGAAATCCGGTGTAATGAAGACTGGCTCAGTTCGGTTGAGTTGAAGACGAACGGTATGTTTGCTGCACTCCACGAAATAACAACGAATAAAACATAAAAGTAGGGGGTCAGTACAAACACAAGTACTGAGTAGGTATCAATTGGCCAACTCAAAATAGAAAACAAATATCTCAGATACATCATAAAATCAACTAATATTGCTTAACAGTTGATCGCGACACGTATAAACATCATTTACAATATCACCGACATATCTATGAGACTCAAGCCTCCACACCATACTCTTTTTGGGAAACATGTTCTTTTAGATGAGTAGTATTAGCATCTTTTCAAGATTCATTATCTATATTTTTCTCTTGTGTCGTACGTGACACCCGAGCCCTCGTTAGTCTTTATTCTCTTTTGTCGGTACGTTACACTCCTTTCCCCCTACTACTATTTTTCGGAACGTGACACCCGATCCCCTAAATCTACGTTTCGGTTCGTGACCACCCGATCCTCCCCTAAATCTACGTGTCGTTCGTGACACCTGATCACCTAATTCTAACTGTCGGTTTCGTGACACCGCGATCCCCTAAAGCTACGTGTCGGTTCGTGACACCGTCCCCACTAATTGTACGTTCGTTTCGTGACACCCCC
>JAKWJA010002177.1:0-116329 GCA_027704765.1 Solanum habrochaites
ACGTCCGGGCGTGGGCTTGCATCATCTCCCCTTGGACCGCAGACACGGTAGGGAACGAAGGCGAGCAATTGCATTGTTATTCATTTTGCCTAGCACATCACACATGATCATGTTACTCATGGGGCGTGGCCAATGCTATAATCGCCCTTTGCCCAACACACCGCGATCGAACGATGTCGGGTGTTAAATGAATCAGTGCCTTGGACAAACCTACACGATTGACTTACATCGGGTGTGGACATGTTATCATCTCCTTTGAAACCAATCACATAGACCAATTTCGGGCTAACATTGGATTTCATCGGACCTTAGACAGCACACATGATCGGATGATGTCGACCGTGAAATGCCCTCATGGCCCTTGGTTAGCACACACAGTCGGAAGATGTCGGGCATGGCATGCCATCATTGCCATTGGGCCGCACACACGGTCGGATGACGTCGGGCGTGACATGCCACCTTCTCCCTTAGACAGCACACACAGTGGGACGAGGTCGGTCCTAGCATGCCATCATCACCCATGAACAACATACACGATCGGACTACGTCAGGCGTGGCATGCCATCATGGCCCTTGGCCACCACACGCGGTCGGACAACGTCGGTCATGGCATGCCATCATCGCCTTTCGACAACATACACACGGTTTGACAACATCGAGCATAGCATCCAAATCACCCTTCGACAAATACACGATCGGACAATGTCAGGCGTGGCATGTTATCATCGACCTTGGACTGCACACACGGTCGGATGACATGGGTATGCAATGCTATAATTTCCCTTGGTCAGCACATACGGTACCACAACGTCGACGTGGCATGCCATCATCGCGTTTGGACTGCACACATGGACGAATGATGTCGGGCGTGGCATGCCATCATCTCCCTTGTGCAGCTCACACGGTCGGATGACGATGGGTATTTGATGCCATCATTTCCCTTGGATGGAACACACGGTCAGACGACGTTAGGCATGACATGCCAACATGATCCTTGGGAACCACACACAGTCGGACGACGACGAGCGTGGCATGACATCATCTCCCTTGACAACAAAGACGATCGGACTACGTTAGGTGTGGCATGCCATCATCGCCCTTGGGCAGCACACACGGTCGGACAACGTCGGGTGTGGCATCCTATCATCGCCCTTGCAAAGAATACACGATCGGACGATGTCGTGCATGGCATGTTATCATCGCCTTTAAACAACACACAGGAGTGGACAATGTAGGGCATGGCATGCCCGCTTGGACCTTGGGCATCAAACATGGTCGGATGATGTCGGGCATGGCATGCTATTATCGCTTTTGTGCAGCACACACGCTCGGACAATGTCGGGCGTGACATGTCATTATCGCCCATGGGAAGCAAATACAGTCAGACAAATTTGGGCGTGGCATGCCATAATCGTCCTTGGATAACATACACGGTTGGACGACGTCGAGCGTGGCATACCATCATCGCCATTAGGAAGCACAAGAGTTCGGACGGCGTCAGGCGTGGTATTTCATCGTCGCCCTTGGATAGTATACATGGTCAGACGATGTAGAGTGTGGCATCTTATCATTGCCCTTGGACATAATAAACGTTCGGACGACATCGAGCGTGGCTTGCCATCATCACCCTTAGATAGCACACAACGTTGGACTACGTCAGGCACGGCATGCCATCATAACCCTTGGATAGTACACACGATCAGACGATGTCGGGCGTGTAATGCCATTGTCACCTGTGGACAGAACACACGGTCTAACAATGTCGGGCCAAGCATGTTTTCATCGCCTTTGGGCATCACACACGGTCGGACTACGCCATGCGTGGCATGCCAGCATGGCCTTTGGACAGCACACACGATTGAATGACATTGATGTCGAAACCATCATCGCTTTTAGACTGCAAAAAAGGACGGAGGACGTCGGGTGTGGCATGTCATCATCACCCTTGTGCAAAACACACAATCGGACGACGTCGGGTGTTAGATGCCATCATTTACCTTGGGCAGCACACATGGTCAGACTACGGCAGGCATGGCATGCCATTATAGATCATCGTTGACGCATTCGACCTAATCTAATATATCTACTAGATTTTCCCATCGCGCTATACTAGTCTTTCATTTTTAATCTTAATAAGGAAGAAAGAATACTATCTTTCCCGTTTAACATTTATATTATTCTATAAATAAAAAGTAAACCAAATTAAGAAGACAAAACAAACGGTTGGACGATGTCGGGCATGGTGTGCCATCATCGCCTTTGGAGAGAACACGCGGAAGAATAACATCGGGCCTGGCATGCCATCATCTCCCTTGGGCAGCACATACGGTGGGACAATGTCGGGCGTGTCATGTCATCATATCCCTTGGAAAGCATACACGGTCGAACGACATAAGGCGTGGAATGTTATCATCACCCTTGGAGAACATACACGGTAAGACTACACAGTGTGTGGCGTGACATCATATCCCTTGGAATGAATACACGGTCGGACGATGTTGGGCATGGAATTCTATCATCGCCCTTGATAACATACACAGGTTCGGACAATGTTAGAGCTGGTATGCCATCATCGCCCTAGAATAGCATACACGGTCGGATAACGTGGGGCATGGCATGCCATCACCGCCTTTAGACAATCCATGCAGAAGATAAGCGTCGAGAGTGGTATGCCATCATCGCCCTTTTGCAGCACACACGGTCGAATGACGTCGGCTGTGACATGCCATCATCGCCCTTTCAAAGCGTACACGGACAAACGACAAAAGGCGTGGCATGTTATCATCGCACTTCGACATTACACATGGTCGGATGACGTCGAGGGTGACTTCCCATTATCTTCCTTGGACAGCACACAAGATCGGACTACGTCGGGCATGGCATGCCATCTTCGCCTTTGACAGAACACAGGAGAGGACTACGTCAGGCGTGGGATACCACTATAACATAGGGCAGGACATATGTTTGAACGACGTAGGGTGTGGCATGCCATCATCGCCTTTAAAGAATCCATACAGATGATTAGCGTCGAGAGTGGTATGCCATCATCGCCCTTCGGAAGCACACACGGTCAAAAAATGTCGGGGGTGGCATGCCTTCATCGCCCTCAGACAACATACACTGTCGATTAACGTTGGGTTTGGCATGCCATCATTTCCCTTGGACAACATACAAGATCAGACGACCGTGACATGTTATGATCGCCTTCGGAATGAACACACGCTCTGTTGACATTGGGCGTGGCATGCCCACATGGCCCATGGGAAACATACCAGTCGAAAGACGTCGAGCGTGGCATGCCATTATCGCCTTTAGACAGCACACACGGTCGGATGATATCGTCATGGCATGCCATCATCACCTTTGGACTACACATATAGAAGGATGACGTCATGCATGGTATGTTATAATCACCTTTGGAAAGCATTCACGGTCATATGACGTTGGGCTTTAGATGCCATAATTTCCCTAGGGCAGCACACATGGTTGTACTACGTCGGGCATGGCACACATCTCGCCTTCGACACATCGGTAGGACAACTTTGAGCATGGCATGCCATCATCGCCATTGGATAGATCACAACGGCATTGATCGTGGTATACCATCATTTCCCTTAGACAGCACACACAGTCGGACAACTTCGAGCATGGCATACCATCATTGCCTTTGGATAACTCACAACGACAATTGACGTGGTATTCCATCATCGCATTTGTATAGTACACAAAGTCGGACGACGTCAGGCGTGGCATGTAATCATCACCCATGGAAATCATACATGATTAGATGACCTCGAGCTTTGTATGTTATTATCGCTCTTAAACAGGAAATACAATTGAATGACATCGGGCATGGCATGCCCTCATGGCCCTTGGGCAACACAATCGGTCAGATGACGTCGGGCATGGCATGCCATCATCGCCATTAAGCAGCACACTAGGTTGTACGACATCGGGCATGGCATGCCATCTTCGACATTGGGCAGCACACGCGGTCGGACAACGTCAGGTATGACATGCCATCTTCGCCCTTGGACAACACACACGGTAGGATGACGTCGGGCGTGGCATGCACACATCGCCCTTGCACAACATACACGGTCGGACTACGTCAGGCGTGGCAGGCCATCATCTCTCTTGGACAACATACACGGTCGGAAGACATCGGGCATGTCATGTTTCATCGCCTTAGGAATACACACATGGTAGGACGATGTTGGACGTCGCCATGCTATCATTTTCCTTGGGCAGTACACACTTTTGGATGATGTTGGGCGTTAAATGCCATCATTGCCCTTGGACAATATACATGGTCGGACACTGTCAGGTGTGGCATGTTATTATCGAGTGGGGGACGGGAAATACATACATGATCGGAAGGGACATTTGTGTGGTATCGTTACTTACGCCCTTGGGGTAGCACACAGCGGATGAAGACGTCGGGCGGTCATTGTCTCATTTGGCCCTTGGCAGCAACATACAGTCGAATGACATCGGGTGTGGCATGCCATCATTGCCATTAGGCAGCACGTGCAGTCGGAAGATTTTGTGCGTGGTATGATATCTTCATTATTGGACATCACACGCTATCAGAGAACGTAAGGCATGCATTAAAAGCTATCAGCACACGCGGTCAAACGACGTTAGGCATTGCATGCCAACATTGTTCTTGGGTAGCACACACGGTCAGACGACGTCAAGCGTGGCATGCCATCATCTCCCTTACACAGCACACACGATCAGACTTTGTTGTGCAGGGAGCCATCATCGCCCTTGGGTAGCGCACACAGTCGGACAACGTCAGGCGTGGCATCCCATCATTGCCCTTTAAAATCATACACGATCGGACGATGTCAGGCGTGGCATGTCATAATCGCTTTCAACAACACACACGATTGGACCACGTAGGGCGTGGCATACCCTTATATCCCATGGGCATTACACATAGTCGGATGACGTCGGGCGTAGAATGCCATTATCACCCTTGGGCAACACACACGTTTGGACGACTTTGGGCATGACATGCCATCATGGCCCTTTGGAAGCACACACGGTCAGTCGATGTCGGGTGTGGAATCCAATCACCGACCTTGCAATGCATACATAGTCGGACTACGATTGGGCGTGGCACACCATCATCGCCCTTGGACAACATACACGGTCGGATTTCGTTAGGTTGACATGCCATCATAGACCTTGGACAACACACCAGTGGGACGACGTCGGACATGGCATGCAATCATCGCCCTTGGACATCATACACATGGTAGGACGATGTCAAGCGTGGCATGCAATAATCTACCTTGGACATCATACACGGTAGGACGACGTCGAGCATGGCATGATATCATCGCCCTTGGACAGCACACACGGTCGGATGATGTCGGGCATGGTACGCCATTATCGCACTAGGACAGTATACACATGGTTGGACAACATCGGGTGTGTCATCCATCATTGTCCTTGGAAAACATTCACGGTCTGACGACGCCGGGCGTGGAATGTTATAATAGCCATTGGACTGCACACACGGTCAAATGATGTTGGGCGTGGGAATGCTATCATCGCCCTTCGGCAGCACATACGGTCGGATGACATTGGGAATTAAATTCCATCATTGCCATTTGTATAGCACACATGGTCGAATGAAGTTGACGAGGCATGCCATCATCGCTTTTGGACTGCTCACACGGACGGACGACGTCGGGCTTGGGATACCATCATCTTCCTTGTGTTCCACACATGATTGGACGATGTCTGGCGTGTCATGTTATCATCTCCTTTTGATAAAATAGACGGTCAAAATACGTCGGGTGTGGCATGTTATTATCTCCCTTGGAAAGCATATACGCTCGAACAACGTCAGCCGTGTCATGTTATCATATCCCTTGGAAAGCACACATAATCGGATGAAGTTGGGCATGGCATGCCTTCATGGCTTTTCGGCAGCACACACGGTCGGATAATGTCGGGCGTGACATGCCATCTTCACCATTTGATAACACACACGCTGGGACGGCGTCGGGAATGGCACACCATCATCGCCCTTGAACAGAATAAACGATCAAACTATGTCAGGCATGGCATGTCGTCTTGGCCCTTGGCTAGCACACACGGTCGAACGACGTCGAGCGTGGAACACCATCATCACCTTTGGACAGCATACATAGTGTCGATCAACGTGGGGCGTGGCATGCAAACATTCTCCTTGGACAACATACACAATCAAACGACGTAGGGCGTGGGATATTATAATTGACCTTGCAATGCACACACGGTTGGACAATGTTGAATATGGCAATGCTATCATCGCTTTTGGAAACACACATGGTCAGACGACGTCAGGCGTTAAATTTCATCGTTGCCCTTTGGACACATGGTGAATGATGTTGAAGTGGCATACCATTATCGCCTTTGGACTTCACACACAGATGGATGACGTCGGGATTGCATCATCACACTTCTGCAGTACACACGATCGTACAATGTCGATCATGGTTATAACATCATCGCCCTTTGAATACACACACGATCGGATGACTTTAGGCATGGCATGTTTTCATCGCCCTTGGACAACACACATGATCAGACGACCTAAGGCGTGGCATGCCCGCATGGCCCTTGGACAGCACGCATGATCGGATGAAGTCGGGAGTGGAATGCCATCATCATCATTGGGAAGCACAAGTGATCGGAAGACATAGGTCGTGCCATGCCATTTTTGCACTTGAACTGCACACATGGTAGGATGACATCTGGCGTTGGCATGACCATCTCGCCAATTGGAAAGCAACACAGGTCGGAAAGACGTGGGCGTGGAGATGCCATAATCGACCTTGGAAAAGTACCGGTTGGAAGACGCACGAGCGTAGTTATGTGATCATTGCCATGGCATGCCCACCCACTCAACGCCTCAATTTCCATGGTTTGACGTGTTGGGTGTGGCAATGTAACAAATCGTCCTTGGGAAGTCTTATATTTTTTTTTTTTTTATGGTCGGATGACGTCGGGCGTTAATATGTCATCATTGCCCTGAAAAGCACACTGATAAGACTATGTCATGTGTGGCAATTGTTATCACCCCTTGCCAAAGAACACAAGTTCGTACGATGTCGGGTGTCGCTAATATAATAGGCCCTAGAGGAGAACACACACGGAATGACATCGGGCCTAGCATGCCCGCCATGGCCCATGGGAATCCTTACACGGTCGAATGACCATCGGACGTGGCATCCATCATCGCCATTAGGCCAACCCCAGACGTACTACAACGTCGTGCATGGCATTTCATACATCGCCATTGGCAGCACCGCGGTCGCAATACGTCAGGAGTGACATACAATCTTTTTCCTTGGACAAAACACATATCGTGGGACGACGTCGGGCGTGCTTGACATATCTCCCTTGGACCGAGACACGGTAGACGACTCGAGCATTGCATGTTATCAATCCCCTAGCCAACATCCACACATGATCGTACTACATGGGGCGTGGCAATGCTATTAATTGGCCCTTTTGCCCAACCACACGCGAATCGAACGATGTAGGGGTTGTTAATGCAATTTCCTTGCCTTGGAAACCTACACGATTGCGACTTACATCGGTTGTGGCATGTTAGGCATCTCCCTTGAAACAAATACAATCAGAAAATTTAGGCTAACATGACTTCATCGCCCTTAGACAGCACACATGACGGATGAATGTCGAAGTGAAATGCATCATGGACCTTGGTTAGCATTACAATGTCGGAAG
The DNA here is from genome assembly GCA_027704765.1 of Solanum habrochaites. Taxonomy (NCBI): domain Eukaryota; kingdom Viridiplantae; phylum Streptophyta; class Magnoliopsida; order Solanales; family Solanaceae; genus Solanum; species Solanum habrochaites. Next base: position 7,753 of record JAKWJA010002177.1, read on the forward strand.
ACGTCGGGCCTGGCTGCCCATCATGCAATTGGGCGCCCACCGCGGTCGATGACGTCGGGCGTGACCATGCCAAATCTTCTCCCTGAGACAGCACACACAGTGGGACGATGGTCGAGGGCCTAGCATGCCATCATCACCCATGAACAAAAATACCGATCGAATCGTCAGGCGTGGCATGCCATCATGCCCTTTTGGACCCACCCGCGGTCGGATACGTCGGTCATGGGGGCCAATGTGCCAGCATTCGCCTTTCAACAACATACACACGGTTTTGGACAACATCGCGGCATAGCAATCCAAATCACCCTTTTTCTTTTTGACAAATACACGATCGGACGATGTTCGGGCGTGTGCATGTTATCATAACCTTGGACGGCACCACGGTCGGCTGACATGGGTATGCTGCCTATAATTTCCCTGGTCAGCACATACGACCCACAAGTTCGAAGTGGCATGCCATTTCACCACGCGTTGGACTGCACACATGCCGAATGATGTCGGGCGCTGGCCATGCCATATCTCCCTGTGAACGTCACACGGTCGGGATGGACGATGGGTAGTTTGGATGCCAATATTTCCCTGGGGATGGAAAACAACCAATGGTCACAGAGACGTTAGGCGTGAAATGCCAAAAGATCCTTAGGAACCAACACAGTAGACGCGACGAAGGTGGCATGACATTCACTCATGCAACAAAGCGATCGGACTACGTTAGGTGTGGGCATGCCCTATCATCGCCTTTGGGCAGCACACCCCGGTCGGATAACGTCGGTGTTGATCTATCATCGCCCTTGCAAAGGAATACAAATCGGACCCGATGTGTGCATGGCTGTTTCATCGCCTTTTTTTTAAACAACACACGAGGGAGTGGACAATGTTCGGGCCATGGCATGCCCGCTTGGAACCTTGGGCATCATCAAACATGGTCGGATGATGTCAGGGCATCGGCATGCTAATATCGCTTTTGTGACCGCACCACGCTCGGACAATGTCGGGGAGTGACCATGTCCATTTCGTCACCCATGGGAAGCAAATACAGTCAGACAAATGGCGTGGCATGCCATAATCGTCTTGGATAACATTACACGGTTGGAAGACGCGAGCGTGGCTGCCGGTCAATCATCATCGCCATTAGGAAGCACAAGAGTTCGGACGGCGTCAGGCGTGGTATTCCCTCATCGCTATTGGGCAGCACACGGGGGTCGGACGACTTCAGGCGTGACATGTCATTTTTGCCCTTTTACAGCACACATGAACGAACGACCATGGGCATGGCATGCCCGGATAACCCTTTGGCAGCACACACGGTCAGATAAAGTCGGGTGTGTCAATGCCATCATCGCTATGAGGAAGAACACGGGGTCAGAAGACGTCGGATGTGATATGCCATCTTCTCCCTTGGACAACAAAGATGGTGGAACTACGTCAGGCGTGGTATTCCATCATCACCCTTGGACATAATATACAGCCGGACTACGTGGGTCGTTTAATGTCATCATGGTCCGTGGCTAGCACACACGATCGGAAAACATCGGGGTGTGGTAGAACATCATAGCCCTTTGAAAGCATACATAGGGTCGGACGACGTCGGGCGTGGCATGCCATCATCGCCTTTGAAAATCATACACTGTTGGACAAAGTCAGGCATGGCATCCCATCATCTCCCATGGAAAGCATACATGATCAAACGACATCTGGCGTGGCATGTTATCATCACCCTTGAACAACACACACAATTGGACCACGTAGGGCGTTGCATGCCCGCATGGCCCATCGGCAGCACACACAGTTGGATGACATCGGGCGTGCAATGCCATTATCACCCTTTTGTAGCACCCATGTTTAGACGGCGTCAGGCGTGACATGCAATCATCGCCCTTGGAAAGCGCACATGGCCTGACATGTCAGGCATGGAAAACAATCATCACCCTTGGAAAGCATACACGATTTGACGACGTCGGGTGTGGCATGTCATCATCTCCCTTGGATGGCATACATTGTCGGATGACGTCTGGTGTGGCATGCCTTGATCGTCATTAGGCAGAACACGCGGTCGAACAACATCGGGCATTGCATGCCATCATCGTCATTTGAAAGTACACGGGGTCGGATGAAGTCAGGCGTGCCATGTCATCTTTCCCCTCGAACAACACACACAGTGGGACGACATTGGGCGTGGCATGACATCATTGCCCTTAGACAGAATACATAGTAAAACTACATCGCGCGTGTCATTCCATATTGGCCGTTAGACACCATGCACGGTCAGACGACATCGGGCATGGCATATTATCATCTCCCTTGGACAACACACATGATCGGACTACGTAGGGAATGTAAATTCTATAATCGCCCTTGCGCAGCACACACGGTCGGATGACGTTCGGCGTTGAATGCCATCATCGCCCTTGACAGCATTTACGGTTAGACTACTACAGTGTGGCATGTCATCATCATTCTTGGAGAGCATACACGATAAGACGACATCATGTGTGGCATGTTATAATCGCCCTTGTATAGCACACACGAACGAACGACGTTGGGCATGGCATACCTGCATGGACCTTGGGCACCACACACGGTAGGATGACGTCGGGCGTGGCATTCCCTCATCGCCATTAAGAAGCACACGGGGTCCTATTACGTCGGGCGTGACATGTCATCTTTGCCCTTGGACAGCATACATGGTGGGAGGATGTCGGGAATGGCATGCCATCATCTGCCTTGGACAGCATATACGGTAGGACTATGTCTGGCATGGAATACCATCATGGCCCTTGCCCATCACACACGGTCGGATGATGTCAGGCGTGGAAGGACATCATCCCCATTTAACAACATACATAGGGTCGGACAACATCAGGCGTGGCATGCCATCATTGCCTTTTGGACTGCAGACATGATCGGATGACATGGACATGGCATGCTATCATTGCCTTTGGAATGCATAAACGGACGGACAACATTGGGCGTGGAAATTACATCATCGCCCCTGTGCAAAACACACTTTCGAACGACGTCGACCGTGGTAATGCCATCATCTCCCTTGGAATGCACACACGATCGGGTGACGTCGAGCATGGCATGATATCATCTCTTTTTGATTGCACACACGATCAAAAGACCTCAAGCGTGGCATACCCTCATGTCCCTTGGGAAGCACACACGGTCTGATGACGTTGGACGTGGCATGTCATCATCGCCATTTGACATCATACACGGTCAGACAACGTCAGGTGTGGCATGGAATCGTCGCCCTTGTAAAGTATACACGGTCGGATGACGTCGGCTGTGGCATACCATAATCTCCATTAGGCAGCATACGCGGTCGAATGAGGTCACGTGTTGCATGACATAATCGCCATTAGGAAGCACTCGCTGTCAGACGACGTCAGTTGTGACATGCACTCTTTGCCCTTGAACAACACACACGGTGGGACGACATCGGGCGTGGCATGCCATCTTTGCCCTTAGACAGAATACATGGTCGAACTATGTCAGGCGTGCATGCCATCAGGGCCCTTAGACAACATACACGGTCAAATAACGTTGGGCATGGCATGTTATCATTACCCTTGGTCAACACACATGATCGAAATACGTAGGGATGTAAATTTGTAATATCCCTTGGGCAACAAACACGGTCGGATGACGTCGAGCGTTAAATGTTATCATCGCCCTTGGATAGCATTTACGGTCAGACTACGTCGGGTGTGGCATATTATCATCGCCCTTTGAAAGAATATACGATCAGAAGACGTTGGGCATGGCATTTTATCTTCACTGTTAGACATCACACACGAACGAACGACATTGGGCATGACATGCCCGCATGGAACTTGGGAAACACACACGGTCAGACGATGTGGGGCGTGGCATGCCATCATTGCCATTGGGAAGCACACGCCGTTAGACGACTTTAGGAAGGACATGCCATCTTCGCCCTTGGATAGCACACATGGTGGAAGGACGTGAGGCATGACATGCCATCATCACCCTTAGACAGCATACACGGTAAGACTACATAATGTGTGGAAAGCCATCATGGCCCTTGGCCAACACTCATGGTCAGAGGACGTCGAACGTGGCAGGCTATGATCCCCCTTGGACAGCATACACAGGGTCGTACAACGTCTGGCATGACATGACACCATTGCGCTTGGACAACATAGACGATCGAACAACGTCGGGCGTGGCATGGTGTCATTGCCCTTGGACTTCACACACGGTCAGACGATGTTAGGCATGTGAATGATATCATCGCCTCTGGGCACCACACACAATCGAACAACGTCGGTCGTTCAATGCCATCATTTCCCTTTGTACTGAACACACGGTCAGACGACGTTGATGTTGCATGCAATAATCACCATTGGACTACATACACGGACAGATGATGTTGGGCGTGGCAATGTCATCATCACCCTTCGAATGCACACACGATTGGGTGATGTTTGGTGTGGTATGCTATCATAGTTCTGGGAAAGCATACACTATCGAACGACGTCGGGCGTGACATATTATCGTCGCCCTTGGAAATAACACACAATCTGACGATCTCAAGCGTGGCATGCCCGCTTGGCCCTTGGGCAGCACACAAGGTCGGATGACGTCACACATTGTGGGATGCTGTCGGGCTAGGCATGCCATTATCACCCTTTGACAAAATACATAGTCGGACTACGTTGGGCATTGCATACCATCATAGTCCTTGGCCAGCACACACAATTGGACGACATCGGGCGTGGCAGGCCTCCTCGGCCTTGGACAACTTACACATGGTCTGATAACGTCGGGCTTGGCATGCCATCATCGCCCTTGGACATCATACACGGTTGGAATACATCGGGCGTTGCATGATATCATCTCTCTTGGACTGCACCCACGGTCAGACGATGTTGGGCCTTGAAATGCTATCTCTCTTGTGCAGCACACACGGTCCAACAACGTTGGAAATTTAATGCCATCATTGCCCTTAGACAGTATACATGATCGGATTACGTCAAGTGTGGAATGCTATCATCGATCTTGGAAAGCATACAAGATCGGACGATGTCGGTGTGGTATAATATCATTGCCCTTGGACAGCACAAAAGATTGAATGATGTCGAGCATGGCATGCCTGCATTTCCCTTGGTCAGCACACATGGTCGGATGACATCGTTCGTGGCATGACATCATCTCCATTAGGAAGAACTCGCGGTCGGACGATGTTTTGCATGGCATGCCATCATCGCCATTGCGCAACACACGCGGTCAAACGACGTTAGGCGTGACATGCCATTTTTTCCCTTAGACAACACACATGGTGGGATGATATCGGGCATGGCATTTCATCATCGCCCTTGGACAACATACACGGTCGAACGAGGTCGAGTGTGGCATGCCATCATGGCCCATGGACAACACAAACAATTTGCATACATCGGGCGTGGAAGGCCATCTTCACCTTTGGGCAGCATACATAGGGGCAAACGATGTCGGGAGTGGCATGCAATCATCGAACTTTGACAGCTTACACGGTAGGATGACATCGAGCATGGCATGTTATCATCGCCCTTGGACATCACACACTATCGAACTACATCGGGCGTGGCAACGATATTATCTCCCTTAGGCAGCACACACGGTTGAGCGACGTCGAGCGTTAAATGCTATCATTGTCAATGGAAAGCATAAATGGTCGGACTATGTCGGGTGTGGGATGTTATCATCGCTCTTTGAAAGAATACATTATTGGACGACGTTGTGCATGGCATGTTATCATCGCTAATGGACAGCACACACAATCAGATGACGTAGGGCATGCAATGCCTGCATGGTCCTTGGGTAGCACACACGGTCGGATGATGTTGGGTGTCACATGCAATCATTGACATTAGGCAGCACACACGGTCGGACGATGTCGAGCATGACAGGCCATCTTCGCCCTTAGACAACACACATGGTGGGATGACGTTGAGCGTGGCATGCAATCATCACCCTCGGATAGAATATAGGTCGGACTACGTCAGGCGTGGTAAGCCATCATGGCCCTTGGCAAGAATACACGGTCGGACGATGTCGGGCGTGGCATGCCATCATCTCCCTTGGACAACATACATAAGGCCGGACAACGTCAGGCGTGGCATGCCAACATCACCTTTAGAAACCATACACGATCGGACCACGTCGGTTGTGGCATGTTATCATTGTCCTTTGCTGCACACACTATCGGACAATGACGAACGTGGCATGCCATTTTCGCCCTTGAAAAGCACACACGATTAGACTAAGTCAGCTGTGGCATGACATCATCGCCCTTGGGCAGCACACATGGTCAGACAACGTGGGGTGTAGCATCCCATCAACGCCCTTGGAAAGCATACACTATCGGACAATGTTGTGCATGGCATGTTATCATCGCCTTTGAACAACACACATGACTGGACAACGTAGGTCGTGGCATTCCTGCATAGCCCTTTGGCATTACACACGAAGACGTCAGGCGTGGCTTGCCATTAACGCCCTTGTGCGGCACACACGTTCGAACGATGTCGGGAATGACATATCATTATCGCCCTTGGAAAGCACACAAGGTCAAACAAATGTGGGTGTGGCATGCCATCATCACCCTTTGACAACATACACGGTCGGATGACGTCGAGCGTGGCATGCCATCGTTGCCATTAGGCCGCACACAGAATCTGACGGCGTGAGGTGTGGCATGCCATCATCGCTATTACGCAGCACACAGGGTCGGACGATGCCATCTTTGCCCTTTGACAGCACACACGATCGTACGACCTCGAGCGTGGCATGCCCAGATGGTCCTTGGGAAGCACACACGGTCAGATAAAGTTTGACGTTGCAATACCATAATCCCCTTAACGAAGCACACGCGGTTAGATGACATCGGGTTTGGTATTCCATCTTATCCCTTAGACAACACAGATGGTGGGATGACATCGGGCGTGGTATGCCATAATCGTCATTGGAAATAATACACAGCTAGACTAAGTTGGTTGTGGCATGCAATCATGGCCCTTGGCAAGCCCACATTGTCTGAAAACATGGGGCGTGGCGGACCATCATCGCCCTTCGACAACATACACATGGTCGGGAGACGTAGGGCGTGGTATGCCATATCGCCCTTGGACATCATACACGGATAGAAAAAGTCGGGCATGGCATCCCATTATCGCCCTTGGAAAGCATACACGATCGAATGACGTTGGCTTGCACGTATCTCGCCCTGACTAGCACAAACGACCCTCGAAAGCAACGTAGGGCTTTTTGCAGGCCCTCAGGTCTGGGAAGCACACACCGTTTGAGACATTGGGCATGGCATGTCATTATCACCTTGTGCAGCACCACACATTCGGAGACGTCGGGCATGAAAAGCTACTCGCCCTGGACAAGCACACACTGTGGAAACCAGTCGTGATTGAACAATTACATCATCACCTGGAACGCAGTACGATCGGACGACATCGGGCGTGGCATGTTATCATCGCCCCTTAAGAGCACACACGAATGGACCACGTAGGGCGTTACATACCCCCATGGCCATTGGGCAGCACATACGGTTGGATGACATTGGGCGAGGCATGCCATTATCGCCCTTCTACAGCACACAAGTTAAAACGACGTCCAGCGTGACATGAAATAATCTCCCTTGGTTAGCACACACGATTGGACAATGTCGAGCATGGCATTCCATCATCGCTCTTCGACAACATACATGGTCAGACGACGTCGTCTATGGCATGCCATCATCGCCCTTGGACATCATACATGGTTGTACAAAATTGGCCATGTCTTCCCATCATCGCCCTTGGAAAGCATACATGATAAGACGACGTCAGGCTTGGAATGTTATCATTGCCATTGAACAGCACAAATGATTTGACCACGTAATGCGTTGCATGCCTTCATGTCCCTTGGGCAGCACACACGGTTGGATAACGTCGAGCGTGGCATGCAATCATCGCCAGTGGTAAGCACTCGCGGTCGGAAGACGTAAGCTATTACATGCAATCTTCGCCCTTGGACAACACACACAGTGAGACAATGTCGGGCGTTGCATGCGATAATCGCCCTTGCACAAAATACATGGTCAAACTACGTCAGGCGTTGCATGCCATTATGGACCTTAGACAACATACACAGTCGGACAATGTCTGGCATGACATGTTATAATTTCCTATAGACAACACACACGATCGGACTACATTGGTAATGGAAATGCTATAATTGCCCTTGGGTAGCACACACGATCAGAAGATGTCGTGTCTTAAATTCCATCATTGCTGTTGGACAAGATTTACGGTCTGAATATGTCAGGTGTGGCATATTATCATCTCCCTTTGATAGCATACACGATCGGACGACGTCAGACGTGGAATGTTATCATTGCCCTTGGATAGCACACACGAAAGGACGACGAGCATGGCATGCCTGCATGGCTCCAGGGCAGCACACACAGTCGTATGACATCAGGCGTGGCAAGACATCATCGCCATTGGGTAGCACATACGATCGAATAATTTCGGGTGTGACATGTAATCTTTGACCTTGGATCGCACTTAGACAGCATACATGGCTGGACAACGTTGGGTGTGGCATGCCATCATAGCCCTTTGAAAGAATACAAGGTCGGATGACGTTGGGTGTGGCATGCCATCATCTCCAATTAGGCAGCACATTCTGTCGAACAGCGTCAGGAGTGGCATGCCATCATTGCCCATGAGGAGAACACGTGATCGGACGACGCCAGTGTGACTTTCCATCTTTTCCCTTGGACAACACACACGGTGGGACAACGTCGGGCAAGGTATGCCATCATCGCCCTTGGATAAAATACATGGTTAGATGATGTCGAGCATGGCATGCCATCATGGTCCTTGGATAGCACAAATGGTAAGACTACGTCAAGCATGGCAAGCCATCATCGCCCTAGGAGATCATAAACAATAGGGTGACATCGAGCATGGCATGTTATCATTGCCCTAAATCACACACGATCGTACTACATCATGCGCAGAAATACTATAATCGCCATTGGGCAGCACAAACAGTTGAACGAAGTCAGTCTTTAAATTCCATCATTGAACTTGGTCAACATTTATGGCAAGACTACGTCAGATGTGGCATGTTATCATCACCGTTTTGAAGCATACACAATTATACGACGTCGAGCGTGGCATGTTATCATCTCCTTTGGACAACACACACGAACGGACGACGTCGGGCATGGCATGCACGCATGGCCCATGGGCACCACACACGGCCGGATGACGTCGGGCGTGACATGCCATCATTGCCATTTGGCAGCACACAAGGTCAGACGATGACGGTCGTGACATTCCATATTCACCATTGGACAACACACACGGTGGGAGGACGTCGCGTATGGCATGCCATCATCGCCCTTAGACATCATTCACGGTAGAAAGACATCGGGCGTGGCATGATATCATCTCTCTTGGACTGCACCAACGGTAAGACGATGTTGGGCGTGGAAATGTTATCTCTCTTGTGCAGTACACACTGTCAAACAACATCGGGCATTCAATGCCATCATTGCCCTTGGAAAACATACATTATCAGATTATGTCAAGTGTGGAATATTATCATCGATCTTGGAAAGCATATAAGATTGGACGACGTCGGGTGTGGTATAATATCATTGCCCTTGGACAGCACAAAAGATCGCATGACGTCGAGCATGGCATGCCTACATTTCCCTTAGTCAGCACACATGGTCAGATGAAATCGTGCGTGGCATGCCATCATCGCAATTATGCAGCACACGCGGTCGAACAAGGTTTTGCATGGCATGCCATCATCGCCATTACGCAACACACGCGGTCGGACGACATTAGGCGTGACATGGCATTTTCTCCTTTGGACAACACACATGGTGGGATGATATCGGGCGTGGCATGTCATCATCGCCCTTGGAAAGCATACGCGGTAGAACGAGGTCGAGCGTGGAATGCCATCATGGACCTTGGACAATACAAACGGTTGGCATACATCGGGCGTGGAAGGCCATCTTCACCCTTGGGCAGCATACATAGGGGAAAACGATGTCGGGAGTGGCATGCCATCATTGAACTTTGAAGGCATACACGGTAGGACGACGTCGATCATGGCATGTTATCATCGCCCTTGGACATCAAACACTATCAAACTACATCGGGCGTGGCAACGATATTATCATCCTTCGGAAGAACACACGATAGAACAACGGTGGGCGTTAAATGCCATCATTGTCATTGGAAAGCATAAACGGTCAGACTATGTCGGGTGTGGGATGTTATCATCGCCCTGGAAAGAATAACGATTGTAGACTCGTGCATTGGTCATGTATCATTGCCAATTGGAACAACACACACAATCAGATCCCGATAGGGAAGAATGCCCGCAATGCCCATGGCGCAGATAGAGGGTCGGATGAGTCGGGCGTTGGCCTGCCATCACTGGTCTTAAGGCCACACACCGGTCGGATGATGGTCGAGCAATGAAAAAGTCCCATCTTAGGCCATTGGACAACAACACGGTGGGATGCATTGAGCGTGGCACGCCAATTATACCTTGGAAGAATTACAGGTGGACTTACGTAAGGCGTGGAAGGCCATTATGGCCATGGCAAGAAGACACGGGTTAGGGTAGGCGATGTCGGGAGTGGAAATGCCATCATCGCCCTTCTAGAGATACATAAGGCGAACAACCATTAGCCGTCGAATGCCAATGTCCCGCATGAAGAAAAACCATACACGATCGGACGACGTTGGCCGTGGAATGTTATCATTGACCTTTAACTACAAACATGGTCGAACTAACATGGGCGTTTGGCAATTCTTATGATTTCCTTGGCAGTACCAAACGGATCGGATGACGTCGCGGGTTAAATGTCATCGTTGACCTTTGGACCGCACACATGGTCGGATGACGTCGAAGTGGCATGCCATCATTGCCTTTTGACTGCAAACACGAAAGGATGATATTGGAAGTGGATTGCCATCATCACGCTTTTGCAGCACACAGTTGGACGACATCATCCATGGTAATTCCATTATCGCCCTTGGAATGCACACACGATTGGGTGACATCAGGTGTAACATGTCATCATCGCCTTTTGAAAGCATACATGATCGGACGACGTCTGGCGTGGCATGATATCATTGCACTTGGACAACACACACTATCGAAACACCTCATGCATGGCATGTCTGCGTTACCCATGGGAAGCACACATGATTGGATAACGTCGGGCGTAGAATGACATATCTTCAATTGGCTCAGCACACGGGTCAACCGATGTTCGAGCATGGACAGCCATCTTCGCTGGACAACAACACGGGGATGAGTCTGAGCGTTGGCATGCAAATTATCACACTGGAGAATACATGTCAGACTACGTCAGGCGTGGCATGCCATCATGGCCCTTGGCAGGCAGACACGGTCGAACGATGTCCGGCGTGGCATGCCATCATCATCCTTGGAAAACATATATAAGGCCGGACAACATCAGGCTTGGCATGCCAACATCGCCTTAGGCACCAAACATGGTCGGACAACGTCGGGTGTGGCATACCATCATCGCCCTTTGAAAGCACACACGATCGGACAATGTCGTGCATGGCATGTTATCATCGCCTTTGAACTACACACGGGACTGGAAAACGTAGGGCGTGACTTTCCATTATCGCCCTTGTGCAGCACACACATTCAAAAGATGTCGGGCATGACATACCATTATCTCCTTTGGGAAGCACACAAGGTCGGATGAATTTGGGCGTGGCATGCCATCATCGCCCTTTGACAACATACACGGTCGTACGAAGTCGAGCGTGGAATGCATTCATTTCCATTAGGCCGCACACAATCAAACGACGTTGTGTGTGGCATTCCATCATCGCCATTACACAACACACAAGGTCGGACGATGCCATCTTTTCCCTTGTATAGCACACACGATCGGACGACCTCGAGCGTGGCATGCCCGAATGGCCCTTGGGTAGCACACACGGTATGATAAAATTGGACATTGCAATACCATAATCCCCATTAGGAAGCACACCCGGTAAAATGACATCGGGCTTGATATGCCATCTTCTCCTTTAGACAACACAGATGGTGGGACTACATCAGGCGTGGTATGCCATTATCACCATTGGAAATAATACACAGCTAGACTACGTTGGCAGTGGCATGCCATAATGGACTTTGGCTAACACAATAATCGGACAACATCGGGCATGGCGGACGATCATTGCCCTTGGATATCATACACAGGGTCAGACAACGTCGGGTGTGGTATGCAAACATCTCCCTTTGACAACATACACGGTTAAACAAAGTCGGTCATGACATCCCATCATCGCCCTTGGAAAGCATACACAATCGAACGACGTAGGGTATGGCATGTTATCATCGCCCCTGAATAGCACACACGATTGAACAACGTGGGGCTTTTCTTGCCGGCATGGCTCTTGGGCAGCACACACGGTTTGATGACATTGGGCGTAGCATGCAATTATCACCGTTGTGCAGCACACACATTCGGACGACGTCGAGCATGACATGCAATCATCGCCCTTGGAAAGCACACACGGTCGGACGATGTGATGTGTGACATGCCATCATCACCCTTGGAAAGCATACACGATCGGACCACATCGAGCGTGGCATGTTGTCATAGCCCCTTAACAACACATATGGTTGGACCACGTAGGGCCTTGCATTCCCACATGGCCATTGGGAAGAACACATGGTTGGATGACGTTGGGCGAGGCATGCCATTATTGCCCTTGTGCAGCACACACGTTAAAACGACGTCCAGCGTGACATGCAATCATCTCCCTTGGGCAACACGCACGGTTGTATAATGTCGAGCATGGCATTCCATCATCTCTCTTGGATAGCATACACAGTCAGAAGACGTCGGGTGTGGCATGCCATCATCGCCCTTGGAAATCATACACGGTTGTAGAAAATTGGGCATGGCATCCCATCATCGCCCTTGGAAAGCATACATGATCAGAGGACGTCGGGCGTGGCATGTTATCATCGCCTATGAACAACACAAATGATTTGACCACGTAATGCGTTGCATTCCTGCATGTCCGTTGGGCAGCACACACAGTTGGATAACATCTAACGTGGCATTCCATCATCGCCATTGGGAAGCATACACAATAAGACAATGTCGGGCGTGGCACCTCATAATCTCTCTTCCACATCACACATGATTGGACAACGTAGGGCATGGCATACCCGCAAGACCCATGGACATTACACACAGTCGGATGATTTCGGGTGTAGAATGCCAATATCAACCTTGGGCAGCACACACGTTTGGACGATGTCTGGCATGACATGCCATCATCGCCCTTGGGAAGTACACACGGTCGGTCGATGTCGGGAATGGCATCCCATCACTGCCCTTGCAAAGGTCCGGTGGACGCGATGGGCCGTGGCACGACCAACGTCGCACTGAGAAACATACACGTCGGAAACAATCCGAGAGTTGCAGCCATTATATCCATAGGCAGCACGGCGGTCGAATTGCATTCGGGCGTGCATGACCATCATTTCCATTGGCAGCACTCGCGGTTCGGGAACAATTTAGGCGTGATAGCATCATCGTTGCTGGACAAAACAAATAGGACGACATCGACATGGCAGTTAATCAGCGCATTGGACTCATACATAGGTCGGACAATGTCCAGACGTGGCATGCAATTAATTCCCCTGGAAATTCATACACGGCGAGGACACGTTCGAGCAAGGCATGTTATCATTGCTCGGGACAGCACACACGGGTTCGGATGATGTTGCCGCGTCCTGCACGCCATATCTCCCTGAAGTATTCAACAGGGTGGACACGTCGGGAGTGGCATCCCATCGTCTGGACAACATTCACCGTGAGGACGTCAGCGTTGGAATGTTTCATTGCCTTCGTACTGCACACCAATCAAATGATGGTTGGGCATGGGAATGCTTATCACGGCCTTCGCAGCACTACGGTCGAGATGACACTTGGGCGTTGTTAAATTCCATCATTGCCATTTTGACAGCACACATGGTCTATTGATGTTTACGAGGCATTCCATCATCACTTTTAGACTTCTCACACGAACGGATGACGCCGATTTTGGCATACTATCATCTTCCTTGTGTGCCACACACGATTGGATGACATCTGGCGTGTCATGTTATAATAGCCTTTGGATAAAATATACGGTCGGAATACGTCGGGTGTGGCATGTTATCATCGCCCTTGGAAAGCATACACGTTCGAGCAACGTCGGCCGTGGCATGTTATAATCTCCCTTGGATAGCACACTCAATCGGATGAAGTTGGGCATGGCATGCCTGCATGGCCCTTCGGCAGCACACACGATCGGATAACGTCGAGCGTGGCATGCCTCATCGCCATAGGGAAGCATAGGTGGTCGAACGACGTCGGGCGAGACATGACATCTTCACCATTGGATAACACACACGCTAGGACGACATCGGGCGTGGGACGCCATAATCACCCTTGGACAGAATACACGATCGAACTATGTCAGGCGTGGTATGTCGTCTTGGCCCTTGGCTAGCACACACGGTCGGACGACGTCAGCCATGGAACGGCATGATCGCCCTTGGAAGCATCGCTGGTCATACAACGTCTGGGTTTGGCATGCAAAACATCGACTTGGCCAACATACCAATCGACACAAAGAGGGATGCATATTTGCATTCTCCAATAGACTGAACCACACAGTCGGCCCATGTTGGGTGTGGCATTGCTATCATAGCCTTGGCAACACACATGGCTAGGACGTCGTCAGGCATTAAATGAATTGTTACGTTTGGATTAGCACAAATGGTAAATGATGTTGAAGTGAATTCACCACGTGTCACCTTTGGACTGCACACATAGACGAATGACGTCGGGAGTGCATCATCACACTTGTGCAACACACACGATCAGACGATGTCGGACGTGGTTATAACATCATCTCTTTTTGAATGCACAAATGATCGAACAACATTAGGCGTGGCATCATATAATCGCCTCTGGAAAGCACACACAATCAGACGACCTCGGGCGTGGCATGCCCGCATAGTCCTTGGGAAGCCTGCACGATCGGATGACGTAGGGAGTGGAATGCCATCATCGTCATTGGGAAGCACACGCGGTCGGAAGACATCGGACGTGACATGCCATTTTCTCACTTGGAATGCACACATGGTAGGATGACGTCTGGCATAGCATGCCATCATCACCCATGGAAAGAATACATGGTAAGAAAAAATCAGACCTCGCATTCCATCATGGCACTAGGACTACACACACGCTCGGAGAACATCGGGCGTGCCAGGCCATCATCGCACTTGGATAGCGTACACAGGTTCGGACAATTTTGGGCGTGGCATGCCATCATTGTCCTTGGATAGCATACACGGTTGGAAGACGTTGAGTGTAGCATGTTACCATTTCCCTTGGAATGCCCACACGGGTGGACGATGTTGGGTGTGGCAATGTTATTATCTGCCTTGGGCAGTACATATGGTCGGATAACGTCGGGTAATAAATGTCATCATTGCCCGTAGAAAGCACACAGGATCGGGACACTTCAGGTGCTCGTGGCATTAACTATCACCCCTTGGAAAGCATACAAGAAGGACGATGTTCGGGTTGTCTGTCGTATGTTATCATTTGCCCCTGGAGAGGAAAACACAATTGAATGAAATCAGGCGTGGCCATGCCCAGTATGGCCCATGGGAATCATACACAGTCAAGAATGAACATCGGGCGCGCGTGGCATGCCATCATCACCATTACGGCAAACACAAGCGTTCGGTACAAATATCGGGCGTGGCCATTCCATCATCGCCCTTGGGCAGACATGTGGTCGAGACGTAGGCGTGCACATGCCAGCTTTTTCCTGGACAACAACTAGTGCGGAACGACATTCGAGCGTGGCTGGCCTTCTCCAATTGGACACCATAACCACGGTAGGACCACGTTGAGCATTGCAGTTATCAATTGCCCAGATGCACACACGATCGTACTACATGGGGCGTGGCAATGCTATAATTCCCTTGGAGAACACCACACGATCGCACGATGTAGGGGGTTAAATGAAATCATCGCCCTTGGACAACCATCATTCGGGCTTGGACAAAATGCATAGCGGTCGTTACAACGTCTAGCATGAATGCCATCATTCGCTTGGACACATACACGAATCGAACAATGTCGGGCGTGGCATATTATCATTGCCCTTGGATTTCACACATGGTTGGAAGACGTTGGGCATGGAAATGATATCAGCGCCTCTGGGCGCCACACACGATCGAACAACGTCAGACGTTAAATTCCATCATTGCCCTTTGTACTACACACACGGTCGGACAACGTCGACGTGGCATGTAATCATCACCATTGGACTGCATACAGGGACGGATGATGTCGGACATCGCAATGCAATCATCACCCTTGGAATGCACACATCATCGGGCGACGTTAGGTGTGGTATGCTATCATCATTCTGGGAAAGCATACAAGATCGGACGATGTTGGACGCAACATATTATCATCGCCCTTGGACATCACAATAACAGAATCAAGACGACCTTAGAGATGGCATGGCCCGTTATGGACCTGGGCAGCACACAGGTCGGATAAAGTCACACATGGTGGGATGTTGGTGGGTAGGCTGCCAATTATACCATGAAATACACAGTCCGGACGGCGTCGGCCGTTGCATACCATCATGGTCCTTGGCCAGCACACACAGTCGGACGACATCGAGCATGGAAGATCATCTCCCTTGGACAGCTTACACATGGTCGAATGACGTCGGGCTTGGCATGCCATCATCGCCCTTGGACATCATACACGGTTGGAAGACGTCTGGCGTGGCATGATATAATCTCTCTTGGACTGCACCCACGGTTAGATGATGTTGGGTGTTGTAATGCTATCTCTCTTGTGCAGCACACACGGTCCAAGAATGTCGGGCGTTAAATGCAATCATTGCTCTTGGACAGCATACATGATCGAATTACGTCAAGTGTGGAATGTTATCATCGATCTTGGAACGCATACATGATCGGACGACGTCGGGTGTGGTATAATATTATTGCCCTTGGACAGCACAAAAGATCGAATGACGTCAAGCATGGAATATCTGCATTGCCCTTGGGCAGCACACATGGTCGGATGATTTCGTGCGTGGCATGCCATCATCGCCATTAGGCAGCACTCGCGGTCGAACAATGTTGTGCCTGGCATGACATCATCGCCATTGCGCAACACACGCGGACAGACGACGTTAGGAGCGACATGCCATTTTCTCCCTTGGACAACACACATGGTGGGATGACATCGGGAGTAGCATGTCATCATCGCCCTTGGACAACATATATGGTTGAACGAGGTCGAGTGTGGACTGCCATCATGTCCCTTGGACAACACAAACCTTTAGCATACATTGGGCGTGCAAGGCCATCTTGACCCTTGGGTAGCAAACATAGGGGAAAACGATGTCGGGACTGGAATGCCATCACCAAACTTTGACAGCATACACGGTAGGACGACGTCGAGCATGGCATGTTATCATCACCCTTGGACATCACACACTATTTAACTACATAGGGTGTGGCAATGATATTATCGCCCTTCGGCAGCACACACGGTCGAACGACAACGGGCGTTAAATACCATCATTGTCATTGGACAGTATAAACGGTTGGACTATGTCAGGTGTGTGATGCTATCATCGCCCTTGGAAAGTATACAAGATTGGACGACGTCGTGCATGTCATGTATTCATCGCTAATGGACAGCACACACAATCAGATGACGTAGGGCATGGAATGTCCGCAATGCCATTGAGCCTCACACACGGTCAGATGATGTCGGGCATGCCATGCCATCATTGTAATTAGGTAGAACAAGCAGACGGACGATGTCGATCATGAAAGGCCATTTTCACCCTTGGACAGCACACACAAAGGGATGACGTTAAGCGTGGCATGCAATCATCACCCTTAGATAGAATACAGGTCGGACTACGTCAGGCGTGCCATGCCATCATGGCCCTTGGCAAGCAGAAATAGTAGGATGATATCGGGCATGGCATGCCATCATCGCCCTTGGACAACATGCATAAGGCCGAACAACGTCAGGCGTCGTATTCCAACATCACCTTTAGAAACCTTACACAATCGGACGACGTCGGCCGTGGCATGTTATCATTGATCTTTGACTACAAAACATGGTTCGGATTTACATCTTAGAGCGTGGAATGCCATATCGCCCTGATAGACAACCGATATACCTAAGTCGGGCTTGTGGCGTCCATCAGCGCCTTGGAGAAGAGCATACACGCATGGACAATGTCGTGCCATGGCATGTATCATCGCCTTTGAACACACCACACAGGAATAGACACACGTAGGGTGTGGATGACATTATCACCATTGTGAGCACACAGTCAAAAGAGTGGGTGTGACATATCCTTTATCGCCCTGGGGGCACACAGGGTCGGATAACTCTGGGTTGTGGAATGCATCATAGCCATTGACAACTACACGGTCAGACGACGTCGAGCGTGGCAGCCATCGTGCGAAATTTTGTCAAACACAACAGACGGCGTCGGCGGGGGGTTGGGAATTATCATCGCCCATT
The DNA here is from genome assembly GCA_027704765.1 of Solanum habrochaites. Classification (NCBI taxonomy): domain Eukaryota; kingdom Viridiplantae; phylum Streptophyta; class Magnoliopsida; order Solanales; family Solanaceae; genus Solanum; species Solanum habrochaites. Next base: position 26,435 of record JAKWJA010002177.1, read on the forward strand.
AGCAGAACAAAATGCTCTGATGATGCAATCTTTTCCCCCAATTGGATCAGCACACGACGATCGGACGACCCGAAGGCGTGGCAATGTGCGGATGGCCCTTGGGGTATCACACACGAAAAGATAAAGTCGGACATTGAAATACCATAATCTCGTTAGGAAGACAACAACGCGGGCAGATGAATCGGGTCTGATAGCAACATTCTCCCTTAGACAACACAGATGGTGGGACGACATCGGTGTGGTATTCCATCATCGCCATTGGAAATAATACACAGCTAGACTACGTTGGTTGTGACAAGACATAATGTCCTTTGGCAAGCACAGATAATCGGACAACATCAGGCATGGCGGGCCATCATCTCCCTTGGACAACATACACAGGGTCAGACGACGTCGGGTGTGGTATGCCATCATCACCCTTTGATATCATACACGGTTGGATAAAGTCGGGAATGGCATCCCATCATCGCCCTTTGAAAGTATACACGATCGAACGATGTCGGGTGTGGCATGTTATCATCGCCTATGAATAGCACACACGATTGCACAACATAGGGATTTTCGGCACGCATGCTCTTGGGAGAAACACACGGTTTTTTGATGACATATCGGGCGTTGGATGCCATTATCACCACTTGTGCAGGCACGACACATTCGGACGACGTCCGGGCACCCCCATGGACATGTAGTCATACACCCTTGGAAAAGGCACACACGGTCGGGCGATGTATGCGTGACAGCCCTCATCACCCTGAAAATCATTTTTTGTTGGTGGTGTTACAAAATTTTTGACGACTCGGGCGTGGCCATGTTATAATCGCACCAACAGCACACACAATGGGACCCGTAGGGCGTTTGCATGCCACATGACATTGGAAGCACACACAGGGTGGATTGACGTCGGGCGAGGCATGCCATTATCGCCCTGGTGACAGTACACACGTTTTAAACGACGGTCCAGGCGTAACATGGAATCATCTACCTTCGTCAGCACACACGGTTGGACAATGCCGAGCGGCATTCCATCATTGCTCTGTGGACAGAACACGGTAAGACGAAGTTGGGTTGTGGCATGCATTATCGCCCTTGGGACCGCATAATGGCTGTACAAAATCGGGCATGGGAATTCCCATCATCGCCCTTGGAGAAAAGAATTAATGATAGGATAAACGCGGGCGTATAGCATTATTATATCGCCTCTGTGCTGAACAGCAAAAATGATTTGAACATTGTAACGAGTTGCATGCATGGCATGTCACTTGGGAAAAGCACAACGATTGGATAAAGTGAGTGTGGCACATGCCATCAAACCATCGGGAAGAAACACGCGGTCAGACGAGTCGAAGGACATGCCATCTTTGCTCTTGAGGACAACACCCACACGATTGAGACGATGTCGGGAGATTGCATGCACATCGCCTTGGACAGAATACGAGTCAAACCAACTTTTAGGCGTGGAATGCCATTATGGACTTTAGACAACATTACATGGTCGAACAACGTCGGGAATGGGACATGTTATCATTCCGATAGACAACACACACTATCAGACTACATAGGTCATAGGAATTCTATTATCTCCCTGGGTAGCACAACGAATTGGACGATGTCGTGTGTTCAAGCAATCATTGCCATTGGACAGCATTTACCGGGGACTACGTCGGGTGTGGCATGTTATAATAGCCTTGATAGCACACACGATCGGAACTATTAAGGAGTCGGCTGGTTATCATCGCCCTTGGATAAGCACACACAAAACGACGACGAGCATGGCAGCCGGCAGGCTCCATGGGCCAGCACACACGGTCGGAGGATAATCAGGCGTGGCAATGACATCATCGGACATTGGTAGCACACGCGGTAGGACAATTTGGGTGTGGGGTGTGACATGATCAATTTTGACCTTGGATAACATAACGGTTGGGACGGCGTAAGGGTGTTGCTTCCATATGAGCCTGGAAAGAATACAGATCAGATGACGTGAGTGTAGCATGACATCATCGACATAGACAGCACCATGCTGGCTCGAACGGGACGTCAGGCGGGCATGCATCTCGTGAGGCCATGAGGGAGAACACACGCCACTCGGACGACGTAAGGTGTGACATGCATCTTTTCCCTTGGAAAACCACACCGGTGGGAACCACGTCGGGCATGGCTGCATCATCGCCCTTGGGCAGAATAACAGGTCGGATGACGTCAGACGGCCAATGACACTAAGGAGTCCTTGGATTAGCACAAACGTCTAAGCACGTTAGGCATGGAGGGCATCTGCCCTGGAGAGCATACATAGTAGGGCGACGTCGAGATGGCATGTTATCATTGCCTAGGAACAGACACACGATTGTAATTACATCATGGTGCGAAAATATTATAATCGCCATGGGACAGCCCAAACAGTTGCACAACGTTCAGCGTGGTTTAAATGATATCGTTGCCCTTGGAAACATTTATGCCGGACTACGTCTCAATTGGCATGGTATCATCACCCTAAAGCATACACGACTCAGGCGACGTTTGAGAATGGATTGGTATTAATCGCATTTGGACAGGCACACACGACCGGAGGACGTCCGACATGGCATGCACGCATGGGCCTTGGAACCACAAACGGTTTGATGACCGGGCGTGAAATGGCCTACAATTGCAATTGTGACAGCCCACAAGGTGGACGATGACGGTCGTGCCATTACATTATTCACCCTGGGACAACACCAACAGTGGGAAGGAAGTAGGGTATGGAATGCATCATCGCCCTTGACACTATACACTGGGTAAGTACATCAGGCGTGGCCTTGCAATAATTTCCCTTGGTACGTACACCTGCGTCACAACGACGTCAGGCATGGCCAGGCACATCACCCTCTTAGACACTGACATTAGGGTCCAATACCAGGTTGGCGTGGCATGCATCTCGACCTTGGGACAGGCAAACGATCAGACGACATCCAGCGTGGCATGCCATCATCGCCCTTATACAGCACACATGATCAGACTACGTCGGGCAAGGCATGCCATCATCTCCCTTGGGCAGCACACACGGTTGGACAATGTTAGGCGTGGCATCCCATCATGCCCTTGGAAAGCATACACGATCAGACGATGTCGGGCGTGGCATGTAATATTCGCTCTTCCACAGCACTCACGATTGGACCACGTAGGGTGTGGCATACCCGCATGACCCATGGGCATTACACACAGTCGGATGATGTTGGGCATAGAATGCCAAAATCACCCTTAGGCAGTACCAGGGGTGGACCAATGCGGGAACATGACATGCCATCACGCCATGGAAGCACACACGTCGGGAAATGATCGGGGTTGCATCCATCACCGCCCTTGCAAAGGTTACCACGGCCCTCGAACGCATTGGACGTGGCAAGCCATTCATCGCCCTTGGACCAAAATGCCCGGTTAGGATAAAATGTGTGCGTGGCATGCCATCATCTCCCAGTAAGCATAGCAAGGCGGAGGCTCGAACGAAATAGAGGAATGCATGACATCACTTCCATTGCTGGAAGCACTCGCGGGTCAGACGACGTTAAGCGTGACATGGCCATCTATCGCCCTTTGGACCAACACAACTAATAGGAACGTCGTCAGGCCAATGATGACATCATCTCCTTGGAATCATAAACAGGGTCGGGCGATGTAAAGCGTGCATGCAATAATCTCCCCTGAGACAGCCTACACAGTTAGGACGCCGTTCGAGCATTAATGTTACATCGCCCTTGGCCACGCACACACGGGTCAGATGACGTCATGCGTGACATCCATTATCTTCTTGGACAGTATAACACATAGTGGGCAAAGCCGGGCGTGGAATCCTTCATCGTCTTGGAAAACATTCCACGTCAGCGACGTCAGGGTGGAATGTTATTTCTGTTGGATGAACACACAGTCAAACTATATGGGCATGTGAAGCATCATAGTCGCTTCGGAGCATATGCGGTCGTTCGAATGACATTGGGCGTTAAAATTCATCAATTGCCATTTGGACAGCAAAATGGTCGATTGAAGTGACGAGGATGCCATCGCGATTTTAGACTTCTACATGGACGGACGACGTCGGGCATGGAACCATTCATCTTCATTATTGCCACACAGATGGACGAACAGCTGGCGTGCTCATGTTATCATCGCTTTAGATAAAATGCACAGTCGGGAATACGTCGGGTGTGCAGGTTATTCATCGCCTGGGATAGCATACAAGTTTGGAACACGTCGCCCGTTTGGCAGTGATCATCTTGCCATTGCTACAAAACACAATCGGCATGAATCTGGGCAGGGCAGCATGCATGGCTCTTTGGCAGCACACATGGTCGGATAATGTCGGTCGTGGCATGCCATCATCGCCATTGAGAAGCACACGTGGTCGAACTATGTCGGGCGTGAAATTCCATCTTAGCCTTCGGATAACACACACGCTAGGACGATGTCGAGCGTGGCACTTTATCATCGTCCCTTGACAGAATACACTATTGAACTATGTCAGCCGTGGCATGTAGTCTTCACCCTTGGCTAGGACACACGGTCGGACGACGTCGGGTGTGGAACACCATCATCTCCCTTGGACAGCATACGCAAGGTCGAACAACATCGAGCGTGACATACAAAAATCGCCCTTGGAAAATATACACATTCGAAAAACGTAGGGCAGGGCATATTATCATCGCCCTTAGACTACACAAAAGGTCGGACAATGTTGGGTGTGGCAATACTATCATCGCCTTTGGCAACACACACGGTTGGACAACGTCAGGCATTAAATTTCATCGTTTCCCTTTTGACAGCACACATGGTCGAAGTATGTTGAAGTGGCATAACATTATCGCCTTTCGACTGCTCACATAGACGGATGACGTTGGGAGTGCATCATCACACTTCTGTAGCAAACACGATCGGACGATGTCGGTCGTGGTTATAACATCATCTCCCTTTGAATGCACACACGATCAAAGTCATTAGGCGTGGCATGTAATAATCGCCCTTAGACAACAGACACAATCGGACGACCTCAAGCGTGGCATGGCCGCATGGTCCTTGGGCAGCATGCACGATCGGATGACGTCGGGAGTGGAATGCCATCATCATCATTGAGAAGAACACGCGGTCGGAAGACATCGGACGTGACATGCCATTTTCACACTTGGACTTTACATATGGTAGGATGACGTCGGGCGTGGCATACCATCATCTCCCATTGACAGAATACAAAGATGGACTACATCAGGCCTCGCATTCCATCATGGCACTATAACTACACACACGGTCGGACGACATCGGGTGTGGCAGGCCATCATCGCACTTGGATAGCGTACATAGGGTCGGACAATGTTGGGCGTGGCATGCCATCATCGCCCTTGGACATCATACACGGTTGGAAGACGTCGAGCGTAGCATGTTATCATTGCCCTTGGAATGCCCACACGGTTTGATGATGTTGGGTGTGGCAATGTTATCATCGGCCTTGGGCAGTACATATGGTCGGATGACGTCGGGCATTAAATGTCATCATTACCCTTGGAAAGCACACACGATCGGACTATGTCATGTGTGGCATATTATTATCACCCTTTGAAAGAATAGAAGATCGGACGATGTCGGGTGTTGTATGTCATCATTTCCCTTGGAGAGCACACACAATTGAATAACATCGAGTGTGGCATGCCCGCATGGACCACGGGAATCCTACATGGTCAGATGACATCGGGTGTGGCATGCCATCATTACCATAAGGCAACACAAGCATTCATAAAACGTCGTGTGTGGCATTTCATGATTGCCATAGGGCAGCACACGCAGTTGAATGACATCAGGCATGACATGCCATATTTTTCCATGGACAACACATATAGTGGGACGATGTCAGGCGTGGCATGCCATCATCGCAGTCGGACAACATACACTGTAGGACGACGTTGTGCATTGCATGATATCATTGCCCTAGCGCAGCACACACGATCGTACTACATCAGGCGTGGCAATGTTATAATAGCCCTTGGCCAACACACACGATCGGACGATGTCAGGTGTTAAATGCAATCATTGCCCTTGGACAACCTACATGATTGGACGGCGTCGGGTTTGGCATACTACCATCTTTCTTGTGTGCCACACACGATTTGACGATGTCTGGCGTGTCATGTTTTCATCGCCTTTAGATAAAATACACGGTCAGAATACGTCGGGTGTGGCATGTTATCATCGCCCTTGGAAAGCATACACGTTTGAAAAACGTCGGTCGTTGCATGTTATCATCTGCCTTTAATAGCACACACAATCGGATGAAGTTTGGCATGGCATGCCTGCATGTCCCTTTGGCAGCACACATGGTCGGATAACGTCGCGCGAGGCATGCCATCATCGCCATTGGGAAGAACACGTGGTCGAACGACGTCGGGCGTGGAATGCCATCATCGCCCTTGGATAACACACACGCTAGGACGACATCGAGCGTGGCACGCCATCATCGCCCTTGGAAAGAATACACGATCGAACTATGTTAGGCGTGGCATGTCGTCTTGGCCCTTGGCTAGCACACACGGTCGGACGACGTCGGGCGTGGAATGCCATCATCGCCCTTGGACAGCATACATAGGGTTGAACAATGTCGGGCGTGGCGTACAAACATCTCCCTTGGAAAACATATACAATCAAAAAACGTAGGGCAGGGCATATTATCATCGCCCTTAGACTACAAACAAGGTCGGACAATGTTGGGTGTGGCAATACTATCATCGCCTTTGGCAACACACACGGTTGGACAACGTCAGGCGTTAAATTTCATCGTTTCCCTTTTGATAGCACACATGGTCGAATGATGTTGAAGTGGCATACCATTATCGCCTTTCCACTGCACACATAGACGGATGATGTCGGGAGTGCATCATCACACTTGTGCAACAAACATGATCGGACGATGTCGGCCGTGGTAATAACATCATCTCCCTTTGAATGTACACACAATCGAACGACATTAGGCGTGGTATTTTATAATCTCCCTTGGACAGCAGACACGATCGGACGACCTTGGGTGTGGCATGCCCGCATGGCCCTTGGGCAGCACGCATGATCGGATGACGTCGGGAGTGGAATGTCATCATCTTCATTGGGAAGCACACCCGGTTAGAAGACATCGGAAGTGACATGCCATTTTTGCACTTGGACTGCACATATGGTAGGATGACGTCGGGCGTGGCAGGCCATCATGGCACTAGAACTACACACACGGTCGGACGACATCGGGTGTGGCAGGCCATCATCGCACATGGATAGCATACATAGGGTCGGACAACGTTGAGCGTGGCATGCCATCATCGCCCTTGGACAACATACACGGTTGGAAGACGTCGAGCGTAGCATGTTATCATTGCCCTTGGAATGCCCGTACGGTTTGACGATGTTGGGTGTGGCAATGTTATCATCGGGCTTGGGCAGTACATATGGTTGGATGACGTCGGGCGTTAAATGTCATCATTGCCCTTGGAAAGCACACACGATCGGACTACGTCAGGTGTGGCATATTATTATCACCCTTGGAGAGAATACAAGATCGGATGATGTCGGGTGTCGTATGTTATCATTGCCCTTGGAGAGCACACACAATCGAATGACATCGACCGTGGCATGCCCGCATGGCCCATGGGAATCCTACACGGTCGGATGACATCGGGCGTGGCATGCCATCATCACCATTAGGCAACACAAGCGTTCGTACAACGTCGTCCGTGGCATTTCATTATTGCACTAGGGTAGCACACGCGGTCAAATGAAATAAGGCATGACATGCCATCTTTTTCCTTGGACAACACATATAGTGGGACGATGTCAGGTGTGGCATGCCATCATCGCCCTTGTAAAGTATACATGGTCGGATGACGTCGGGTGTGGCATGCCATAATCTCCATTAGGCAGCACACACGGTCGAACGACGTCAGGCGTTGCATCCCATCATCGCCATTGGGCAACACTAGCTGTCAGACGATGTTAGACGTGACATGCAATCTTCTCCCTTGAACAACACACATGGTGGGACGACGTCGGGCTTGGCATTCCATCATTGCCCCTGGACCGAATACATTGTCGGACTATGTCGGGCGTGGCATGCCATCATGGCCCTTACATAAAATACACGATTGAACAACGTCGGGCATTGCATGTTATCATTACCCTTGGACAACACACACGATCAAACTACGTAGGGATGGAAATTCTATAATATCCCTTGGGCAACAAACACGGTCAGACGACATCGAGCGTTAAATGTTATCATCACTCTTGGACAACATTTACAGTCAGACTACGTTGGGTGTGGTATATTATTTTCGCCCTTTGAAAGAATATACGATCGGAAGACGTTGGGCATGGCATTTTATCATCACTGCTGGACATGACACACGAACAAACGACGTCGAGCATGACATTCCCGCATGGACCCTAGGCAGCACACACGGTCAAACAATGTCGAACATGGCATGTCTTCATCGCCATTGGGAAGCACATGCGGTTTAGACGACTTCAGGCAGGACATGCCATCTTCTCCCTTGGACAACACACACGGTCGGAGGACGTCAGGAATGGCATGCCATCATCGCCATTGGATAGCATACAAGGTAAGACTACATCATGCGTGGAATGGCATCATTGCCCATGGCCAGCACACACGGTTGGAGGACTTCGAACGTGGCAGGCCATCATTCCTGTTGGAAAGCATGCGTAGGGTCGTACAACGTCTGGCATGACATGCCATCATTGGGCTTGGACAACATACACGATCGAACAACGTCGGGCGTGACATGCTATCATTGCCCTTGGACTTCACACACGGTCGAACGACGTCGGGCATTAAATGCCATCATTGTCATTGAACATCATAAACAGTCGGACTATGTCAGGTGTGGGATGTTATCATCGCCGCTGGAAAGAATACAAGATTGGACGACGTTGTGCATGTCATGTATTCATCGCCACTGGACAACACACACAATCAGATCACGTAGGGCATAGAATGCCCGCAATGCCCATAGGCATCACACAGGGTCGAATGATGTCGGGCGTGGCATGCCATCATTGTCATTAGGCAACACAAGCGGTCGGACGATGTCGAGCATGAAAGACCATCTTAGCCCTTGGAAAACACACAGGGTGGGATGACATTGAGTGTGGCACACAATTATAACCCTTGGATAGAATACAGGTCGGACTACGTCAGGCGTGGAATGCCATTATGGCCCTTGGCAAGAAGACACGGTAGGACGATGTCGAGCGTGGGTTGCCATCATCGCCCTTCGACAACATACATAAGGTCGAACAACGTCAGGCGTCGAATACCAACATCAGCACTACAAACCATACACGATCGGACGACGGCGGCCGTGGCATGTTATCATTGACCTTTAACTACAAACATGGTCGGACTATATTGGGCGTGGCAATCTTATGATTGCCCTTGGGCAGTACACACGGTCGGATGACGTCGCGGGTTAAATGTCATCGTTGACCTTTGGACCGCACACATGGTCGGATGACGTCGAAGTGGCATGCAATCATTACCTTTTGACTTTAAACACGAAAGGATGATATTGGAAGTGGCATGTCATCATCGCACTTTTGCAGCACACAGTTGGACGACTTCGGCCATGGTAATTCCATCATCGCCTTTGGAATGCACACACGATTGGGTGACATCAGGTGTAACATGCCATCATCTCCTTTGGAAAGCATACATGATCCGACGACGTCGGGCGTGGCATGTTATTATCGCACTTGGACAACACACACTATCAGAACACCTCATGCATGGCATGCCCGCATTACCCTTGGGAAGCACACATGATTGGATAACGTCGGGCGTAGAATGACATAATCTCAATTGGGTAGTACACGCGGTCGAACGATGTCGAGCATGACAGGCCATCTTCGCCCTTGGACAGCACACACGGTGGGATGACGTTGAACGTGGCATGTAATCATCACCCTTGGATAGAATACATGTCGGACTACGTCAGGCGTGGCATGCCATCATGGCCCTTGACAGGCAGACACGGTCAGACGATGTCGGGCGTGGCATGCCATCATCACCCTTGGACAACATATATAAGGCCGGACAACATATGGCGTGGCATGCCAACATCGCCTTAGGCACCACACATGGTCGGACAACGTCGTGTGTGGCATACCATCATCACCCTTGGAAAGCATACACGATCGGACAATGTCCTGCATCGCATGTTATCATCTCCTTTGAACAACACACAGGACTGGAAAACGTAGGGCGTGACATGCCATTATCGCCCTTGTGCAGCACACACGTTCAAAAGATGTCAGCATGACATATCATTATCTCCCTTGGGAAGCACACAGGGTCGGATGAATTTGGGTGTGACATGCCATCATCGCCCTTTGACAACATACACGGTCGGACGAAGTCGAGCGTGGCATGCCATCTATTCCATAGGGCAGGGGGTCCCGCACACATCAGACGACGTCGTTTGTTGCATTCCATCAATCGCCATTACAACAACAGACACAACAGCACCAAGTTCGGACTATGCCATCTTTTCCTTGGACAAAGCACAGACGATCGGACGAACTCTAGCTGTGATGCCCGGATTGCCCTTGGGTAGCACACACACGTCAGATAAAATCGTAAATGCAATACCAACCATAATCCCCATTAGGAAGCACACACGGTCAATGACATCGGGCTTTGATATGCCATCTTCTCTTTAGACAACACCAGATGGTGGGACGACACAGGCATGGTATCCATCATCACCATTGGAAATATAACCACAGGCTATACTACGTGGCAGTGGCATACATAATGGCCTTGGCCACTCACTTCGGACAACTCGTCATTGAGGACCATCATCGCCCTTGGACATCAATACACAGGGTCGGACAACGTCTGGTGTGGTATGCAAACATCGCCTTGGGCCATATACACGGTTAGACAAAGTCGGCATGGCAATCCCATCCATCGCCCTTGAACGCATACATATCGAGAGACGTCGGGTGTGGGCAAGTTATCATCGCCCCTGAATAGCGACACCGATTGAACAACGTGGGGCTTTTCTTGGCCGGCATGGTCTTGGGGCGCACACACGGTTTGATGACCTGGGCGAGCATGTCCAATTATCACCGTTGTGGCGCACCACATAGTTCGGACGACGTCGAGCTGACATGCTTCATCCGCCCTTGGGAAATACAAACGTCGGACGATGTGATGTGTGACATGCCATCTTCACCCTTGGAAAGCATACACGATTGGACCATATCGGGCGTGGCATTTTGTCATCGCCCCTTAACAGCACACATGATTGGACCACGTAGGGCCTTGCATGCCCACATGTCCATAGGGCAGAACACATGGTTGGATGACGTCGGGCGAGGCATGCCATTTTTGCCCTTGTGCAGCACACACGTTAAAACTACTTCCAGCGTGACATGCAATCATCTCCCTTGGGCAACACGCACGGTTGGATAATGTCGAGCATGGCATTCTATCATCTCTCTTGGACAGCATACACGGTCAGAAGACGTCGGGTGTGGCATGCCATCATTGCCCTTGGACATCATACACGGTTGTACAAAATCGGGCATGGCATCCCATCATCGCCCTTGGAAAGCATACATGATTGGACGACGTCGGGAGTGGCATGTTATCATCGCCCATGAACAACACAAATGATTTGACCACGTAATGCGTTGCATGCCTGCATGTCCCTTGGGCAGCACACACCGTTGGATAACATCGAACGTGGCATTCCATCATCGCAATTGGGAGGAACACACGGTCAGACGACATCATACATGACATGCCATCTTCGCCCTTGGACAACTCACACGGTGAGACGATGTCGGGTGTTCCATTCCACAATTGCCCTTGGAAAAAATACATAGTCAAACTATGTCAGGGGTGGCATGACATTATGGCCCTTAGACAACATACACGGTCGGACAACGTCGGGCATGACATGTTATTATTTCCTATAGACAACTCACACTATCGGACTACATAGGTCATGGAAATGCTATAATCGTCCTTGGGTAGGACACACAATAGGACGATGTCATGTGTTAAATGCCATCATTGTCGTTGGACAACATTTACGGTCGAACTACGTCGGGTGTGGCATGTTATCATCGCCCTTTGATAGCATACACAATCGAACAATGTCAGGCGTGGCATGTTATCATCGCCCTTGGATAGCACACACAAACCGACAACGAGCATGGCATGACTGCATGGCTCCTTGGCAGCACACACGGTCGGATGACATCGGGCGTGGAATGACATCATCACGATTGGGTAGCACATGCAGTCGGACAACTTCTAGTGTGACATGTAATCTTCGGCCTTGGATTGCCATTGGACAACATAAATGGTTGGACGACGTTGGGTGTGGAATTCCATCATAGCCCTTGGAAAGCATACACGGTCAGATGACGTCAGGTGTGGCATGCCATCGTCGCCCTTGGGAAGCACACACGGTCGGAGTACATCATGCGTGGAAATACTGTAATAGCCATAGGGCAGCACAAAAAGTTGAACGATGTCAGGCGTTAAATGACATCATGCCCTGATACATTTATGGATGACACGGTCATATGGTGGCATGTTTCATCACCCGTTGAAATCATGACACGATCAGAAGAACGTTAGAGTGGTCATGTTATCACAATCATCGCCTTTAGACAGCACACAACGAACGGATGAACGTTGCATGGCAATGAATGCATGGCCCTTGGGCACCACCAACTGTTGGATGACACCGGGTGGAAATGCCCTCATTTGAAATTTGGCAGTCACAAAGGCGTGACATGCCCATATCACACTTTGACAACTATACGTGGAGGGACGTCGGGATCCGGGAATTCATCACCGTGCCCTTGGACAGCATACACGGGTGGAGTACGTCAGGCGTGGCATACCATCATTGCCATTGTCTAGTACACACGGTCGAACGACGTCAGGCGTGGCATGACATCATCCCCCTTAGACAGCATACATTAGGTCGAAACACGTCTGGCGTGGCATGCCATCATTGCCCTTACACAGCACACACGATAAGACGACATCGGGCATGGAATGCCATCATCGCTGTTACACAGCACACACGATCAGACTACGTTATGCAAGGCATGCAATCATCGCCCTTGGGAAGAACACACAGTAGGACAACGTCGGGTGTAGAATCCCATCATTGCCCCTGGAAAGCATACACAATCAGACGATGTCGGGTGTGGCATGTCATAATCGCTCTTCCACAACACACACGATTGGACAACGTAGGGCGTGGCATACCCGCATGACCCATGGCATTTCACACTGTCGGATGATTTCGGGCGTAGAATGCCAATATCACCCTTGGGAAGCACAAACGTTTGGACCACGTCGGGCATGACATGCCAGCATCGCCCTTGGGAAGCACACACGGTCGGTCAATATCGGGCGTGGCATTCCATCACCGCCCTTGCAAACCGTACACGGTTGAACGACATTGGACGTGGCACGCTATCATCTCCCTTGGACAACATACATGGTCGGATAACGTTGTGCGTGGCATGCCATCATCTCTATTAGGCAGCACAGGCGGTCGAACGACATCGGGCGTTGCATTCCATCATTTCCATTGGGAAGCACTCGCGGTCAGACGACGTTAAGCGTGACATGCCATCATTTCCCTTGGACAACACACCAATAGGACGACGTCGGACATGGAATGCCATTATCTCCCTTGGACATCATACATAGGGTCGGGCGTTGTCAAGCGTTGCATGCAATAATCTCCCTGGATAGCATACACGGTAGGACGACGTTGAGCATTGCATGTTATCATCGCCCTTGGACAGCACACACGGTCGGATGACATCGGGCGTGGCATGCCATTATCTCCCTTGGACAGTATACGCATGGTTGGACAAAGCCGGGCGTGGCATCCATCATCATCCTTGGACAACATTCACCATCAGACGACGTCAGGCGTGGAATGTTATCATCGCCGTTGGACTGCACAAACAGTCAAACAATGTTTGGCATGGGAATGCTATCATCGTCCTTCGGAAGCACATGCGGTCGAATGACATTGGGCGTTAAATTCCATCATTGCCATTTGGACAGCACACATGGTCGATTGAAGTTGACTAGGCATGTCATCATCGCTTTTAGACTGCTCACATGGACAGACGACGTCGGGCTTGGCATACCATCATCTTCCTTGTGTGTCACACACGATTGGATGACGTCTGGCGTGTCATGTTATCATCGCCTTTAGATAAAATCCACAGTCGGAATACGTCGAGTGTGGGATGTTATCATCGCCCTTGGCTAGCATACACGTTTGAACAACGTTGGCCGTGGCATGTTTTCATCTGCCATTGATAGCAAACACAATCGGATGAAGCTGGATATGGCATGCCTGCATAGCTCTTTGGCAGCACACATGGTCGGATAACGTCGGGCGTGGCATGCCATTATCGCCATTGAGAAGCACACGTGGTCGAACGACGTCGGGCGTGACATTCCATCTTCGCCTTTGGATAACACACACGCTAGGACGACGTCGAGCGTGGCACTTCATCATCGCCCCTTGAGAGAATACACTATCAAACTATGTCAGGCGTGGAACACCATCATCGCCCTTGGACAGCATACACAGGGTCGAACAACGTCGGGCGTGGCATATAAACATCGCCCTCGGAAAACATACACAATCGAAAAACATAGGGAAGGGCATATTTTCATCGCCCTTAGACTACACACACGGTCGGACAATGTTTGGTGTGGCAATATTATCATCGCCTTTGGCAACACACATGGTCGGACAACGTCATGCGTTAAATTTCATCGTTTCCCTTTTGACAGCACACATGGTCGATTGATGTTGAAGTGGCATACCATTATCGCTTTCGACTTCACACATAGAAGGATGACGTCGAGAGTGCATCATCACACTTCTGCAGCAAACACGATCGGGCGATGTCGGCCGTGGTTATAACATCATATCCCTTTGAATGCACACACGATCGAACGACATTAGGCGTGGCATGAGATAATCGCCCTTAGACAGCAGACACGATCAGACGACATCAAGCGTGGCATGGATGCATGGCCCTGGGGCATCATGCACGATCCGATGACATCCGGAGTGGAATGCCATCATCATCATTGGGAAGCATACGCGGTAGGAAGACATCGGATGTGACATGCCATTTTCACACTTGGACTTTACACATGGTGGGATAACGTCGGGCTTGGCATGCCATCATCCCCCATTGACAGAATACAAAGACGGACTACATCAGGCCTCGCATTCCATCATGGCACAAGAACTACACACATGATCAGACGACATCGGGCGTGGAAGACCATCATCGCACTTGGATAGCGTACAAAGGGTCGGACAATGTTGGGCGTGGCATGCCATCATCTCCCTTGGACAGCATACACGGTTGGAAGACTTCGAGCGTAGCATGCTATCATTGCCCTTGGAATGCCCACACGGTTTGATGATGTTGGGTGTGGCAATGTTATCATCGGCCTTGGGAAGTACATATGGTCGGATGACGTCAGGCGTTAAATGTCATCATTTCCCTTGGAAAGAACACACGATCGGACTATGTCAGGTGTGGCATATTATTATCACCCTTTGAAAGAATACAAGATCGGACGATGTCGGGTGTCGTATGTTATCATTGCCCTTGGAGAGCACACACAATCGAATAACATCGAGTATGGCATGCCATCATCTCCCTTGGACATCATACACAGGGTCGGGCGTTGTCAAGCAGGGCATGCAATAATCTCCCTGGACAGCATACACGGTAGGACGACGTCGAGCATTGCATGTTATCATCGCCCTTGGACAGCACACACGGTCGAATGACGTCGGGCGTGGCATGCCATTATCTCCCTAGGACAGTATACGCATGGTTGGACAAAGTCGGGCGTGGAATCCATAATCGTCCTTGGACAACATTCACCGTCAGGCGACATCAGGCGTGGAATGCTATCATTGCCGTTGGACTGCACAAATAGTCAAACAATGTTGGGCATGGGAATGCTATCATCGTCCTTCGGAAGAACATGCGGTCGAATGACATTGGGCGTTAAATTCCATCATTGCCATTTGGACAGCACACATGGTCGATTGAAGTTGACGAGGCATGCCATCATCGCTTTTAGACTGCTCACACGGACGGACAACGTCGGGCTTGGCATACCATCATCTTCCTTGTGTGTCACACACGATTGGACGACGTCTGGCGTGTCATGTTATCATCGCCTTTAGATAAAATTCACGGTTGGAATACATCGAGTGTGGCATGTTATCATCGCCCTTCGCTAGCATACACGTTTGAACAACGTCGGCCGTGGCATGTTATCATCTGCCATTGATAGCAAACACAATCGGATGAAGCTGGGCATGGCATCCCTGCATAGCTCTTTGGTAGCACACATGGTCGGATAACGTCGGGCGTGGCATGCCATCATCGCCATTGAGAAGCACACGTGGTCGAACGACGTCGGGCGTGACATTCCATCTTCGCCATTGGATAACACACACGCTAGGACGACGTCGAGCGTGGCACTTCATCATCGCCCCTTGAGAGAATAAACTATCGAACAATGTCAGGCGTGGAACACCATCATCGCCCTTGGACAGCATACACAAGGTCGAACAACGTCGGGCGTGGCATATAAACATCGTCCTTGGAAAACATACACAATTGAAAAGCGTAGGGCAGGGCATATTATCATCGCCTTAGACTACACACACGGTCAGACAATGTTTGGTGTGGCAATACTATCATCGCCTTTGGCAACACACATGGTCGGACAACGTCATGCATTAAATTTCATCGTTTCCCTTTTGACAGCACACATGGTCGAATGATGTTGAAGTGGCATACCATTATCGCCTTTCGACTGCACACATAGACGGATGACGTCGAGAGTGCATCATCACACTTCTGCAACAAACACAATCGGGCGATGTCGGCCGTGGTTATAACATCATCTCCCTTTGAATGCACACACGATCGAACGACATTAGGCGTGGCATGTTATAATCGCCCTTAGACAGCAGACACGATCGGACGACCTCAAGCGTGGCATGGCTGCATGGCCCTTGGGCAGCATGCACGATCGGATGACATCGGGAGTGGAATGCCATCATCGTCATTGGGAAGCACACGCGGTCGGAAGACATCGGATGTGACATGACATTTTCACACTTGGACTTTACACATGGTAGGATGACGTCGGTCGTGGCATGCCATCATCTCCCATTGACAGAATACAAAGACGGACTACATCAGGCCTTGCATTCCATCATGGCACTAGAACTACACACACGATCGGACGACATCGGGCGTGGCAGGACATCATCGTACTTGGATAGCGTACATAGGTTCGGACAATGTTGGGCGTGGCATGCCATCATCTCCCTTGGATAGCATACACGGTTGGAAGACTTCGAGCGTAGCATGCTATCATTTCCCTTGGAATGCCCACACGGTTTGATGATGTTGGGTGTGGCAATGTTATCATCGGCCTTGGGAAGTACATATGGTCGGATGACGTCGGGCGTTAAATGTCATCATTACCCTTGGAAAGCACACACGATTGGACTATGTCAGGTGTGGCATATTATTATCACCCTTTGAAAGAATACAAGAACGGACGATGTCGGGTGTCGTATGTTATCATTGCCCTTGGAGAGCACACACAATCGAATAACATCTAGCGTGGCATGCCCGCATGGCCCATGGGAATCCTACATGGTCGGATAACATCGGGGGTGGCATGCCATCATCACCATAAAGCAACACAAGCATTCGTAAAACGTCGTGTGTGGCATTTCATGATTGCCATAGGGCAGCACACGCGATCGAATGACATCAGGCATGACATGCCATCTTTTTCCTTGGACAACACATATAGTGGGACGATGTCAGGCGTGGCATGCCATCATCGCACTCAGACAACATACACTGTAGGACAACGTCGTGCATTGCATGATATCATTTCCCTAGCACAGCACACACAATCGTACTACATCAGGCGTGGCAATGTTATAATCTCCCTTGGCCAACACACACGATCGAACGATATCGCGTGTTAAATGCAATCATTGCCCTTGGACAACCTACATGATTGGACTACGTCAGGTGTGCCATGTTATCATCGCCCTTTGAAACAAATCACAATCAGAAAATTTAGGGCGTGTCATGATATCATCGCCCTTAGACAGCGCACATGATCTGATGACGTCGACCGTGAAATGCCCTCATGGCCCTTAAATAGCACACACAGTCGGAAGACGTCGGGCATGCCATGCCATCATTGCCATTGGGAAGCACAAGCAGTCGAATGACGTCGGGCATGGCATGCCATTTTCTCTTTTAGACAGCACACATAGTGGGAAGAGGTCGGGCGTATCATGCCATCATCGCCCTTCGACAACATACATGATCGGACTATGTCGGGTGTCGTGTGTTATCATTGCCCTTGGAGAGCACACACAATCGAATGACATCGGGTGTGGCATGTCAGCATGGCCCATGGGATTCCTACACGGTCAGATGACATTGGGCGCGGCATGCCATCATCACCATTAGGCAACACAAGCGTTCGTACAATGTCGTGCGTCGCATTTCATCATCGCCATTGGGCAGCACACGCCGTCGAATGACGTCAGGTGTGACATGCCATCTTTTTCCTTGGAGAACACATATAGTGGGACGACATCGGGCGTGGCATGCCATCATCGTCCTTGGTCAGCATACACGGTAGGACCACGTTGAGCATTGCATGTTATCATTTCCCTAGCACAGCACACACAATTGTACTATATCGGGCGTGGCAATGCTATAATCGCCCTTGGCCAACACACACGATCGGACGATGTCGGGTGTTAAATGCAATCATTGCCCTTGGACAACAATCATTCCCCTTGGACAACATGCATAGGGCCGTACAACGTCTGGCATGACATGCCATCATTGCGCTTGGACAACATACACGATCGAACAATGTCGGGCGTGGCATGTTATCATTGCCCTTGGACTTCAAACACGATCGGACGACAGTGGGAATGGGAATGATATCATCACCTCTGGGAACCACACACGATCGAACATTGTCGGTTTTTAAATTCCATCATTGACCTTTGTAATGCACACACGGTCAGACGACGTCGACTTGGCATGCAATCATCACCATTGGAATGCATACACGGACGGATTATGTCAGGCGCCGCAATGCCATCATCACCCTTGGAATGCACACATTATCGAGTGACGTTAGGTGTGATATGCTATCATCGTTCTGGGCAAGCATACACGATCGGACGACGTCCGGCGCGGCATATTATTATCACTCTTTGACATCACAAAATATCAAACGACCTCAAGCGTGGCATGACCCCATGGCCCTTGGGCAGCACACACGGTCGGATGATGTCACACATGGTGGGATGTTGTTGGGCTAGGTATGTCATTATCACCCTTTGAAAAATACACAGTCGGAATACGTCGAGCATTGCATACCATCATGGTCCTTGGATATCACAGACAGTCGGACGACATCGGGCGTGGCAGGCCATCATCTCCCTTGGACAACTTACACATGGTCGGATGACGTCGGGATTGGCATGCCATCATCGCCCTTGGACATCATACACAGTTGGATGACGTCTGGCGTGGCATGATATCATCTCTCTTGGACTGCACCCACGATCAGACGATGTTTGGCGTGGCAATGCAATCTCTCTTGTGCAGCACACACGGTCCAAGAACATCGGGCGTTAAATGCCATCATTGCCCTTGGACAGCATACATGATTGGATTATGTCAACTGTGGAATGTTATCATCGATCTTGGAAAGCATCTATGATCGGACAATGTTGTGCATGGCATGTTATCATCGCCTTTGAACAACACACAGGAGTGGACAATGTAGGGCATGGCATACCATTATCGCCCTTGTGCAGCATACACGTTCAAAAGATGTCGGGTGTGACATATCATTATCGCCCTAAGGAAGCACATAGGGTCGGAAGAATTTGGGCGTGTCATGCCATCATCGCTCTTTGACAACATACACGATCGGACGACGTCGAGCGTATAATCAGATTGCGTTGGGGATGGCATGCCATCATCGCCATTACGCAGCACACACTGTCTGACGATGCCATCTTTTCCCTTGGACAGCACACACAAACGGATGACCTCGAGCGTGGCATGCGGGGATGGCCCTTGGGTAGCACACACGGTCATATAAAGTCGGATATTGCAATACCATAATACCCATTAGGAAGCACACGCGGTCAGATGACATCGGGCTTAATATGCCATCTTCTCCCTTAGACAACACAGATGGTGGGACGACATCGGGCGTGGTATGCCATCATCGCCATTGGAAATAACACACACCTGGACTACGTTGGTTATGGCATGCCATAATGGCCCTTGGCCAGCACACATAATCGGACAACATAAGGCATGGCGGACCATCATCGCCATTGGACAACATACACAGGGTCGGACGACGTCGGGCGTGGTATGCCCTCATCGCCCTTGGACATCATACACGGTCGGACAAAGTTGGGAATGGCATCCCATCCTCGCCCTTGGAAAGCATACACGATCGAAAGCCATCGGGTGTGGCATGTTATCATCGCCCCTGAATAGCACACACGATTGAACAACATAGGGCTTTGCTTGCCCGCATGGCTCTTGGGAAGCACACACAGTTTGATGACATTGGGCGTGGCATGCCATTATCACCCTTGTGCAGCACACACATTCGGACGACGTCGGGCATGACATGCAGTCATCGCCCTTGGAAAGCACACACGGTCGAGCGATGTCGTGCGTGACATGCCATCATCACCCTTGGAAAGCATACACGATTGGACGACATCGGGCGTGGCATGTTATCATCGCCCCTTAACAGCACACACAATTGGACCACGTAGGGCGTTGCATGCCCACATGGGCATTGGGTAGCACACGCAGTTGGATGACGTCAGGCGAGGCATGCCATTATCGCCCTTGTGCAGCACACACGTTAAAACAACGTCCAGCGTGACATGCAATCATCTCCCTTCGGCAGCACACACGGTTGGACAATGTCGAGCATGGCATTCCATCATTGCTCTTTGACAGCATACACGGTCAGACGACGTCGGGTGTGGCATGCCATCATCGCCCTTGGACATCATACACGGTTGTAAAAAATCGGGCATGGCATCCCATCATCGCCCTTGGAAAGCATACATGATCGGACAACGTCGGGCGTGGCATGTTATCATCGCCTCTGAACAACACAAATGATTTGACCACGTAATGTGTTGCATGCCTGCATGTCCCTTGGGAAGCACACACGGTTGGATAACGTCGAGCGTGGCATGCCATCATCACCATTGGGAAGAACACGCGGTCGGACGATGTCAGGAATGACATGCCATCTTCGCCCTTGGACAACACACACGGTTACACGATTTTGGGTGTTGCATGCCACAATCGCCCTTAGACAGAATACATAGTCAAACTACGTCAGGCGTGGCATGACATTATAGCTCTAAGACAACATACACGATCGAACAACATTGGGCATGACATGTTATCATTTCCTATAGACAATATACACTACCGGACTACATAGGTCATGGAAATTCTATAATCTCCCTTGGGTAGCACACACGATCGGACGATGTTGTGTGTTAAATGCCATCATTGCTGTTGGACAACATTTACGGTCAGACTATGTCGGGCGTGGCATGTTATAATCACCCTTTGATAGCACACACGATTAAACAACGTCAGGAGTGGCATGTTATCATCGCCCTTGGATAGAAAACACAAACCGACAACGAGCATGGCATGCCCGCATGGCTCCTAGGCAGTACACACGATCGGATGACATCGGGCGTGGCAAAACATCATCGCCATTGGGTAGCACATGCGGTCGGACAACTTTGGGTGTGACATTTAATCTTCAACCTTGGATCGCCCTTGGATAACATAAACGATTGGATGACGTTGGGTGTGGCATTCCATCATAGCCCTTGGAAAGCATACACGGTCGGATGACGTCGAGTGTAGCATGCCATCGTCGCCATTAGGCAGCACATGCGGTCGAACGGCGTCAGGCGTGGCATGCCATCATCGCCATTGAGGAGCACACGCGATCGGACGACGTCAGGTGTGACATGCCATCTTTTCCCTTGGACAACACACATGGTGGGACAACGTCGGGCATGGCATGCCATCATCTCCCTTGGATAGAATACATGGTCGGATGACGTCGAGCGCGGCATGACATCATGGTCCTTCGATAGCACTAACTGTAAGACTACGTTAGGAATGGAGGGCCATCATCGCCCTTGGAGAGCATACATAGTAGGGCGACGTCGAGCATGGCATGTTATCATTGCCCTAGGAAAGCACACACGATCGTACTACATCATGCGTGGAAATACTATAATCTCCATTGGGCAGCACAAACAGTTGAACGACGTCAGGCGTTAAATGACATCATTGCCCTTGGACAACATTTATGGCCGGACTACGTCAGATGTGGCATGTTATCATCACCCTTTGAAAGCATACACGATCATACGACGTCGAGCGTGGCTTGTTATCATCGCCTTTGGATAGCACATACAAACGGACGACGTCGGGCTTGGCATGCACGCATGGCCCTTTGGTACCACAAACGGTTGGATGACACCGGGCATGAAATGCCATCATTGCCATTTGGCAGCACACAAGGTCGGATGACGACAGTCGTGACATGCCATATTCACCCTCGGACAAAACAAACAGTGGGAGGACGTCGGGTATGGCATGCCATCATCGCCCTTGGACAGCATACACGGGTGGAGTACGTCAGGCGTGGCATGCCATCATTGCCCTTGGCTAGTACACACGGTCGGACGACATCAAGCGTGGCAGGACATCATCCCCCTTAGACAGCTTACATTAAGTTGAAACAGGTCAGGCGTGGCATGCCATCATCGCCCTTGGACAGCACACACGATAAGACGACATCGGGCGTGGCATGCCATCATCGCCCTTACACAACACACACGATCAAACTAGGTAGTGCAAGGCATGCCAATATCGCCCTTGGGAAGCACACACGGTCGGACAACGTCAGGCGTGGCATCCCATCATTGTCCTTGGAACACATACACGATTAGACGATGTAGGGCGTGGCATGTAATAATAGCTTTTCCACAGCACTCACGATTGGACCACGTAGGGCGTGGCATACCCGCATGACCCTTAGGAATTACACACAGTCGGATGATATCGGGCGTACAATGCCAATATCACCTTTGGGCAGCACACACGTTTGGACCACGTCGGGCATAACCTGCCATCATCGCCCTTGGGAAGCACACATAATCGGTCGATATCGGGCGTGGAATCCCATCCCTTGAAAAACGTACACAGTCGAACGTCGTTGGACGTGTCACGCCATCATCGCCCTAGGACAACATACACTGTAGGATGATGTCGCGCGTGGCATGCCATCATCTCCATTAGGCAGCACAGGCGGTCGAACGACATCGGGATTTGTATGCCATCATTTCCATTAGGGAGCACTCTCGGTCGGATGACGTTAAGCGTGACATGACATCATCTCCCTTGGATAACACACCAATGGGACGATGTCGGACATGGCATGCCATCATCACCCTTGGATATCATAAACAGGGTCAGACGATGTCAAGCGTGGCATGCAATAATCTCCCCTGGACAACATACACGGTAGGACGACGTCGAGCATTGCATGTTATCATCGCAATTGGACAGTACATACGGTTGGATGAAGTTGGGCGTGGCAATGCCATTATCTCCCTTGGACAGTATACACATGGTTGGACAACGTCGGGCGTGGCATCCATCATCGTCCTTGGACAACATTCACGGTCAGACGACGTCAGGCGTGGAATGTTATCATCGCCCTTGTACTGCACACACAGTCAAACAATGTTGGGCGTGGGAATGCTATCATAGCCCTTCGGAAGCACATACGGTCGGATGACATTGGGCGTTAAATTCCATTATTGCGATTTGGACAGCACACATGGTATATTGAAGTTGACGAGGCATGCCATCATCGCTTTTAAACTGCTCACACGGATGGATGACATTGGGCTTGGCATAACATCATCTTTCTTGTGTGCCACACACGATTTGACGACGTCTGGCGTGTCATGTTATCATCGCCTTTAGATAAAATACACGATCAGAATACGTCGGGTGTGGCATGTTATCATTGCCTTTGAAAAGCATACACGTTTGAACAACATCGGTCGTGGCATGTTATCATCTGCCTTTGATAGCACACAAAATAGGATGAAGTTGGGCATGGAATGCCTGCATGGCCCTTTGGCAGCACACATGGTCAGATAACGTCGGGCGTGGCATGCCATCATCGCCATTGGGAAGCACACGTGGTCGAACGACGTCGGGCGTAACATGCCATCTTTGCCATTAGATAACACACACGCTAAGACGACGTTGAGCGTGGCACGCCATTATCGCCCTTGGACAGAATACACGATCGAACTATGTCAGGCGTGGCATGACGTCTTTTCCCTTGGCTAGCACACACGGTCGGACGACGTCGGGCGTGGAACGCCATCATCGCCCTTGGACAGCATACACAGGGTCGAACAACGTCGGGCGTGGCATACAAACATTGCCCTTGGAAAACATACAAAATCAAACAACGTAGGGCATGGCATATTGTCATCGCCCTTAGACTACACACACGGTCGGACAATGTTAGGTGTGGCAATGCTATCATCGCCTTTGGCAACACTCATGGTTGGACAACGTAAGGCGTTAAATTTCATCGTTTCCCTTTGGAAATCACACATGGTCTAATGATGTTGAAGTGGCATACCATTATTGCCTTTCGACTGAACACATAGACGGATGACGTCTGGAGTGTATCATCACACTTGTGCAGCAAACACGATCGGACGATGTCGGCCGTAGTTTTAACATCATCTCCCTTTGAATGCACACACGATCGAAAGACATTAGACGTGGCATTTTATAATCGCCCTTGGACAGAAGACACGATCGGAAGACCTCGGGTGTGGCATGCCCGCATGGCCCTTGGGCAGCACGCACGATCGGATAATGCCGCGAGTGGAATGTCATCATCGTCATTGGGATGCACACGTGGTCGGAAGACATCGGACGTGACATGCCATTTTCGCACTTGGACTGCACACATGGTAGGATGACGTCGGGCGTGGCATGCCATCATATCCCATTTACAAAATACACGGCCGGACTACATCAGGCCTCGCATTCCATCATGGCACTGGAACTACACACACGTTCGAACGACATCGGGTGTGGCAGTCCATCATCGCACTTGGATAAAATACATAGGGTCGGATAACGTTGGGCATGGCATGCCATCATCGCCCTTGGACAACATACACGGTTGGAAGACGTAGAGCATAGCATGTTATCATTGCCCTTGTAATGCCCACACGGTTTGACGATGTTAGGTGTGGCAATGTTATCATCGGGCTTGGGCAGTACATATGGTCGGATGACATCGGGCGTTAAATGTCATCATTTCCCTTGGAAAGCACACACGATCGGACTACGTCAGGTGTGGCATATTATTATCATCCTTGGAAAGAATACAAGATCATAGGATGTCAGCTGTCGTATGTTATCATTGCCATTGGAGAGCACACACAATCGAATGACATCGAGCGTGGCATGCCCGCATGGCCCATGGGAATCCTACACGGTCGGATGACATCGGCCGTGGCATGCCATCATCACCATTAGGCAACACAAGCGTTCGTACAACGTCGTGCGTGGCATTTCACCATTGCCATAGGGCAGCACACGTGGTCAAATGTTATAAGGCATGACATGCCATCTTTTTCCATGGACGACACATATAGTGGGACGATGTCAGGCGTGGCATGCCATTATCGCCCTCGGACAGCATACACGGTAGGACTACGTCGAGCATTGCATGTTATCATTGCCCTAGCACCGAACACATGATCGTACTACATCGGGCGTGGCAATGCTATAATCGCCCTTGGCCAACACACACGATCAGACGATGTATGGGTAAAAGCATCATGCCCTGGACAACGTTACAGGATTGGACTACGTCAGGTGGCCATGTTATCATCGCCATTTGAAAACAAATCACAATAAGAAAAAAATTTAGGGTGTTGACATGTATACATCGCCTTAGACCGCACAACAGATCAACGTCGACCGTGTGACACTTGAAATGCCCTAAGGCCCTTGGTTAGCACACACAGTCGGAAGATGTCGGGCATGCCATGCAATCATTGCCAATGGGCAGCACAGGCAGTCAAATGACATCGGGCATGACATGCAATCTTCTCCTTTAGACAGCACACACAATGGGAAGAGGTCGGGCGTAGTATGCCATCATCACACTTGGACAACATACACGATCGGACTATGTCAGGCGTGGCAGGCCATCATGGCCCTTGGCCAGAATACGCAGTCGGACAATGTCGGGCATGACATGTCGTTATCGCCCTTGGGCAGCAAACAGGGTCAGACAAATTTGGGCATGGCATGCCATCATAGCCATTGGATAAAATACACTGTTTGCAAAGACGGGAGTGCGTGGCATCCCTATGCCATGGGCCGGCACACGGGGTAGGAAGAGAAGACATCAGGTGTGACATGCAATTTTCACCCTTGGACAGCACACATGATCGTACAACCATGGACATGGCATTCACGGATGACCCTTTGGCAGAACACACAGTCAGATAAAGTCAGGCATGGCAATTCCATCATCGCCATAAGGAAGCACACACGGTTAGACGACGTCGGGCATGATATGCCATCTTCTCCCTTGGACAACAAAGATGGTGGAACGACATCAGGCGTGGTATGCCATCATCGACTTGGACAAAATACATAGCCAAACTCTGTGGGTCGTGGAATGCCATCATGGCGCTTGTCCAGCACACACGATCAGATAACATCAAGCATGGCAGACCATCATAGCCCTTTGACAGCATACACAGGGTCGGACGGCGTCGAGCGTGGCATGTCATTTTCGCCTTTAGAAATCATACAATGTTTGACAAAGTCAGGCATGGCATCCTATGATCGCCCTTGGACAGCACACACGATCAGACGACATCGGGCGTGGCATGCAATCATCGCCCTTACAGAGCACACACGATTAGATTGTGTCGTGAAAGGCATGCCATCATCGCCCTTGGGCAGCACACATGGTCAGATAACGTCAGGCGTGGCATCCCATCATTGCCCTTAGAAAGTATACACGATAGGACGATGTCGGGCGTGGAATGTCATAATCGTTCTTCCACAACACACACGATTGGATAAGTAATATAGGGGGGGGCCGGGGTTGGGGTGGGGGGCCTACCCGCTGACCCCATAGGCGATGTACACAAAGTCGGAGATGTTCGGCGTTTAGAATTTAGAATGGCCAATATCACCTTTTGCAGCACAAAGTTTGACGACGTCGGAATGACAGCAATCAGCCCTTAGGAAGGCCAATACGGTTGGTGGATGTCAGGCGTGCATCCCATCTCCGCCCTTGCAACCATTTAGTACAGTCGGACGACGTGGGCGTGGCACGCCAATCATGCCACCCCCCACCCTTGGACCAACATACATGCGGATGATGTAGGGGTGGCAACAAATCATCTAAATAGGCGAGAGGCACTAGCCGTAGTCGAATGGATCGGGCGTTGCATACCATCATCTTCACAGTGGGCATCATCCACTCGCTGGTGGGGAATAGGATGACGTTAGGCGTTGACATGCACATCTCGCCTGGAAACATACCAATGGGACGATGTCGCGACAGGCATGCCATATCGCCCTTGGACACATACACAGGGCTCGGACGATTGTCAAAGGGTGGCACAATAATATCTCCCCTGGAAGCAGACACAGTAGGACTGACGTCGAAGCATGCATTCATGTTATCATCTCCCTTGACAGCACAACACGTCTAAGACTTTGGGTTGGCATTTTATTTTTTTTGTTAAAAAAAATCGGCCCTGGCCAAGAAGACACATCGAAGGACCTCGGGGGTGGCCATGCCCGCATGGCATTGGGCAGACGCAACGATCGGATGAACGTCGGGAGTGGAATGTCATATACGTATTGGGAGCACACGCGGTCGGAAGACTCGGCGGGACATGCCATTTTCGCACTTGATACCACACATGGTAGGATGACGTCGGGCGTGAGGCATGCCATCATATCGCATTTACATAATACACGGCATAACTAACCATAAGGCCTCGATTCTATCATGGACACAGGAACGACATACACAGGTCGACGACAGGGCTGTGGCAGTCCCATTCATCGCACTTGGATAGATACATAGGGTCGTCGGACAAAGTTGGGCAAATGGCATGCTGTCATCGGCCTTGGAAAACATTACACGGTTGGAAGACTCGGCTAGCATGTTATCAATTGACCTTGGAATGCACACACGGGTTTTTGACGATGTGGGGGTGTGGGAATGTATATCGGGCTTGAGGCTAGTACATATGGTCGGATGAGAAGTCGGGCTGTTAAAATGTCATCATTTCCCTTGGAAAGCACAAACGATCGGAATAAGTAGGTGTGCATATTATTATCACCCTTGGAAAGAATACAAGATCAGAGGATGTCGGGTGTAGTATGTTATCATTGCCATTGGAGAGCACCACACAAGCGAATGACGCATCGTTTGTGGCATGCCCGCAGGGCCCATGGAAATCCTACACGGCTCGGATGACATAGGCGTGGACTTGACTATCATCACATTAGGCAAACACAAGCGTTCGTTACAACGTCGGTGTGGCATTTCACAATTTCCATAGGGCAGGCACACGCGGTCAAAATGCAATAAGGCATGAAATTGTCATTTTGTCCTTGGACAACACATTATAGTGGGCGATGTCAGCGTGGCATGTGCCATCATCTCCCTCGGACAGCAACAGTATTTAGGACAAAGTCGAGCATTGCATGTTATCATGGACCTCAGCCAAAGAACCAAATGATGTACTACAGCGCGGCGTGGCAATGCTATTATCGCCCTGGCCAACAACCACACGATCGGAAGATGTCGTATGTTTAAATGCAAATTGCCCTTGGACAAACCCCTACATGATTGGGACTACGTCAGGTGTGACCATGTTATCATCGACCCTTTGAAACAAATCACAATCGAAAATTCTGGGGTGGCAAGATTTCATCGCCCTTAGACAGCACACAAGATCAGATAACGTCGACCGTGAAATGCCCTCATGGCCCTTGGTTATCACACACAGTCGGAAGACGTCGGGCACCATGCCAACATTGCCAATGGGCAGCACAGGCAGTCAAATGACATCGGGCATGACATGCCATCTTCTCCTTTAGGCAGCACACACAGTGGGAAGAGGTCGAGCGTAGCATGCCATCATCACACTTGGACAACATACACGATCGGACTACGTTAAGTGTGGCAGGCCATCATGGCCCTTGGCCAGCCCACGCGGTCGGACAATGTCGGGCTTTGTACTCCATCATCGCTTTTCGACAAAATACACACGGTCGAACAACATCGGGCATACCATTCAAATCGCCCTTGGACAAATACACGATCAAACAACGTCGGGCGGGGCATGTTATCATCGACCTTGGACTCCACACACGGTCAGATGACGTTGGGCATGCAATGCTATAATCGCCCTTGGTCAGCACATACGGTTGCACAACGTCGACGTGGCATGCCATCATCGCATTTGGACTGCACACATGGACGGACGATGTCGGGCGTGGCATGACATCATCCCCTTTGTGCAGCATACATGGTCGGATGAAGACGGGTATTTCATGCCATAATTTCCCTTGGATAGAACACACGGTCGGACAACGTTAGGCGTGACGTGCCAACATGGTCCTTGGGCAGCATACACAATCGGACGACGACGAGCGTGGCATGCCATTATAGGCCTTGATAGCAAAGACGATCGAACTACGTTAGGTGTGGCATGCCATCATCGCCCTTGAGCAGGACACAGGGTTGGACAACGTCGAGTGTGGCATCCCATCATCACCTTTGGAAAGCATATACAATCGGACAATGTCGTGCATGGCATGTTATCATCACCTTTGTACAGCACACACGAGTGGACAATGTAGGGCGTGGCATGCCCGCATGGACCTTGGGCATGAAACACGGTCGGATGACGTCGGGCATGGCATGCTATTATCGCCCTTGTGCAGCACACACGTTCGGACAATGTCGGGCATGACATGTCATTATCGCCCTTGGGAAGCAAACAGGGTCAGACAAATTTGGGCATGGCATGCCATCATTGCCCTTGGATAAAATACACGGTTTGACCACGTCGGGCGTGGCATTCCCTCATCGCCATTGGGCAACACACGGGGTCGGAAGACATCAGGCGTGACATGCGATTTTCACCCTTGGACAGCACACATGATCGTACAACCGTGGACATGGCATTCACGGATGACCCTTTGGCAGCACACACGGTTAGATAATGTCGGGCATGGCAATTCCATCATCGCCATAAGGAAAGCAACGCGGTCCGCGACGTATGGGCACTGATATCCCTCTTCTCCCTTGGAAGGAAAACACAAGATGGATGGAACGAAGCAGGTCGTGGTTGCCATCATCGACTCTTGGACAAAATACACAGCCAAAACTCGTGCGTAGGGAACGCCATCATGGCGGACTTGGGCCAGCACACACGATAGGACAACTCGGGGCATGGTATATATAATAGACCATAATAGCCTTGATAGCATAAACAGAGGTCGGATCGGAGGCGGTCGTGGCATTGCCATTCGCCTTTTTAGAAGAAATCATTAACAATTGTTTACAAAAGTCAGGGCATGGCCATCCTATGATCACCCTTGGACAGCACACACAATCAGGGACGACTATCGGGCGTGGCATGCAATCATTCGACCTTACAGAGCACACACGATTCGGACTACGTCGTGAAAGGCATGCCCTCATTTTTTTTCGCCCTTGGGGAAGCACACATTGCGTCGTTTAACGTAGAGGCATCCATCCATTTCCTTAGAAGCATACACGAATCAGACGTGATTGTCGGGGCGTGGAATGTCATAATCGCTATTCAGCACAACACACAAGATGGATAAGTGTAGGGAGTTGGCATACCCGCAGGACCCAGGCATTACACAAAGTCAGATTGATGTTCGGCGTAAGGATGCCAATATCCACCCTTTGCAGCACAAAAGGTTTGAAAAAGCGGCGCACGGACATGCCTATCATAGCCCCTTAGGAGAGCAACCAATACAGTTTGTCGAGTAGGCGTGCATCCCATCAACCGCCAATTGCAAAGAGTACACGGTCCGGACAAGTTGGGCGTGGCACGCAATCATCGACCCTGGACAAAATACATGGCAGATGATTTGTCGTGAGTGGCATACAGTCATCTCCATACGGATAGCAATTATGCCGGTCGAATGGAGCGGGCGTTGCATACCATCAGTTCCATTGAGGCAGTGGACTCGCGGTTTTAGGACGACGTAGGCGAACCATGCCATCATCGCCCTGGACAAACACACCAATGGGACGACGTCGAACATTGCAATGCCATATCGACTGGACTGCATACATAAACAGGGTAGACGATGTCAAGGGTGGCCATGCAATAATATCCCCTAGACAGGCCTACAACAGTTAGGACGACGTCGAGCATCAGCATGTTATCATCTCCCTGGACAGCACACACTGGTCGGATGACTTCGACGGGCAACGCCCATATTGCGCCTCTGGACAAGACAACCCAGTAGAATAGTCGGGCATGCCATGCCATAATTGCCTAATTGGCAGCAACGGGACACGGCGAGGCACTTCGGGCATGAATGTCATCTTTCCGTAGACACAACACCAACACGGTGGGACGAGGTCGGGCGTAGCATGCCATCATCTCCCTTGGACAACATACACAAATGAACTACGTCAGGCATGGAATTTCATCATGGCCCTTGGCCAGCACACGCGGTCGGAAAATGTCGGGCATGGCACGCTATCATCGCCTTTCGACAGCATACACACGGTCGGACAACATCGGGCATAGCATCAAAATAGCCCTTGGACAAATACATGATCGGACGACGCCCTTGGACTGCATACATGATTTGATTACATCAAGTGTGGAATATTATCATCGATCTTGAAAACAATACAAGATCGGACGACGTCGGGTGTGGTATAATATCATTGCCCTTGGACAGCACAAAAGATCGAATGACGTTGAGCATGGCATGTATGCATTGCCCTTGGGCAGCACACATGATCAGATGATATCGTGTGTGGCATGCCATCATCGCCATTAGGCAGCACTCGCGATCAGATGATGTTGTGCCTGGCATGCCATCATCACCAATGTGCACCCAACACAGCTCTATCCCCACCCTACTTCCTCCACCACCCTCTTTAACCGGTTATATTTACCTATTTAATCTTTCGGACGACGTTAGGGGGTGACCTGCCAATTTTCCCTTGGACAACCACACCTGGTGGGATGACAGCGGTGCGTGGAATGTCGCATCACCCGTGCACAGCATAAACGGGTTAGAACGAGCTTCTAGTTGTGGCCTGCCACATTGTCCTTGGACAAACACAAACCGGTTAGCATTCATCGGGAGTGGGAGCCATATTCATCCTTGTTGCAGCAAAAAATAGGGGGCAACCGACTTGTGAGGTGGCATGTGAGATCATCGAACTGTGAAAGTATAAACTGGATAGCGAAGTCGATCATGGAATGTTATCATCGCCTTTGGACATCACACACTATCGAATTACATCGGGCGTGGCAAAGATATTATCGCCCTTCGGCAGCACACACGATCGAACGACGTCGGGCGTTAAATGCCATCATTTTAGTTGGACAACATAAACGGTCGGACTATGTCAGGTGTGGGATGTTGTCATCACCCTTGGAAAGATTACAAGATGGCGCGGGTCGTTCAAGTCTTTTATCTCGCAAAATGGCACACAAACCATCAGATGACCGTGGGCATGGACTGCCACTCATACCTTCTGGGCCGCCAACACGGTCAGATGATGCGGGCGTGCATGCCATCATCGGCATTAGCAGCCACCACGCGATCAGACAATGTCGAGCATGAAAGGCCATCTTTGCCCTTGAACAGCAACACGTATGGGACCGTGAGCATGGCTGCAATCAATCACCCTGGATAGAATACAGGTTGGACCTCGGTTTTACTTTTAGGGCGTGGTATTGCCATCATCTCCCTTGGGCCCATCATACACAGGTTGGGACAAATGTCGGGGAATGCCATCCCCATCATCGCCTTGGAAACCATACACGACTCGAACAAAACCGTGGGCGTGGCATGTTATATCGCCCCTGAATAGCCACCCACAATTGAAACAACGTAGGGCTTGCATGCGCCGCATGCTCTTGGGACATAGTTCGTTGGGACTTCTGCAATTCCATGCTTCCTCACATTGAACAGATAGCGATCATTAAAATTTACCATAAAACAATGTGTAAACCTTTTTACACTTATATTAGATCACACGTCTTAGATTTTCTAAGTGTCACATATAGACACCATATTTCATGTTTATCTTACATATTTTTTGCTTAGTGGTAAATTTCTCAAAATAATGAGCTAGGTTACTTCTAATGTATTCGATAAACCAATTTACATATTTTAAGATTGCATTGAACAAAATTACTACTTGTGTTTCTAACCTCTTATCATGTCCATTACCTTGGTCATTCATTGTGATTCAAAGTTCTTATTGCATGATTTCATACCTTTTAGGAATTTATAAAATACTTAGTCCATTTCATTTACTAATGCATACTTGCACCAACATTGTTTAACTAATGTAGGGTCTGACGCTCCTTATTCACACACTTGTCTCTTTTTGATCTCTCTATTGCGACTTGAAGATTAGTGAGTCCTCATATTATGAGGAATAAGAAATTTAAACTTCTTTTCTTTATTTTTATTTTCAGACATTATGTGTCATATATTTTACGTCCGAACTATTTTGTTGATTTAATTTATGGCTTGTTGAGACTGTGGTACATTTTTACATTTTAAAACTATTTTATGGTATGATAAAGTTAATTTTGAAATATTTATTTCTATTATCTTGTATACTAAGTGTATTATGTTAGGTACACTTAGATAATATATTGGGTTTTGACACTTTAGGTTATATGCATCCACCCTCCTATTGTTGACATAGATCCCAAGAAGGCTTGTACTTGTGTTTTCGTCTCGTATGGTTTCCTCTACCGTCATATAGTAGCAATAGATTTTTTTATTTCTAATTAGTTATATCTATAGTTAGTTTTAGGTTTATAAAGGACTTGGTTCTTAATTTTAAGTTATTGTACCTTTGTCCCCCCATGTAGTTATATCTTGGATCTCTTCTTTGATATGTTTGCTTATTATTTTGCGATAGCACTGTTATATCATATCTTGAGCTTGTGATGATATTATTAGGCAGAGGACATTTTTGAGGACCAGTTGGACCGTAGGATAGTAATTTTAACCTTATTTGTGGTGTGTGATTGGAATGATAATTAGTTGATGGTGAGCGTGTTTGTTTGCATTCTAGTGTTGTACGAAATTGCATTTGTTGTTCATTCTCACGAGTTTTTGCTTTGAATCTAGCTCATGCACTAGTAATTATTTATCCTTCATGTATAAGTATTATTTTCATTTATATTTTATTATGTAAAAGTTTTAACGGGATTCATACAACATGTATCACTTGATTTATAGATTTTTTCATTCCTAAGGCGTTGGTGACATGCTCCCTTTAATTTTTTAACTTAGGTTATTAGAGGAATCTCGGATACATTAACTTTAAACATTACTGGCAAACATATTAAAACCATTTTCATGCATGATTTTTTCTACTCATGACCTTTCAACAAAACTTCTTACTGTTTTGGTTGTCTGACTCTCCTGGGATTCACATTGGAGGTGAGAGGTCCGAACTCTATGCTCTTTAGTTGGGTGGATCCTATTGATTGATAATTAATTATTAACATATTGAAGGCCTAGACTTATCCTATAAAGAGTTTACACGCCCTCGGGAATTAATTTATTAGTTAGGCTGTACCACCAAGACTTTGAGAAAGGGTAAAAGGGAATTTTTGTGATAGTTCACGAATCGGAAATGGAGTGTTCACAACTTCATAGATACTCTGTGTATAGGACCACAATCAGTTAAGAATGTCTTGAGTGGCCATTGAATAATGTCCTGCGAGGGGTTACCTAGATAGCACTCTAGACAACCTGCAATTATTCGAACAACCTATCTAGGGGTCCATAGATGTCATCTTGACAAGTAAGTTGCATCAAAGTCAAGATTTAAGTGTTGGGGAAACATCAAGAGATCTCATCATTTAGCACAAAATGAGTTTTGTAGCCCAAGACCTATCAATTGAAAGGTCCTTCTTTCCTCTTTCCAATGCTACCAAATTTTTCTAATTTTGATCTTGGAGTATAAAGTTATGCTCGTTATAGTGAAGCCCTGTCAGGAAACGCACCATGACGACCCACTAGTCGGTGAATAATGCATTAGAAAGCCTTTCAAGACAATATTAAAGGTAACCTTATCGGTTTTAAGTAAGGTTTATCCCCCAAAGGCCACTCTGAAGAGCCACATCAACCTACAATGTTCGTGAAGCTTTATAGAGATAGTAAATTCATCCTCCAAAGAGACTTATAAGATGTAGATATGAGAGTAAGACTCAAACAATCAAATCTTTGAGCACCAAATTAATCAGGTGACCCGTGTCCTATGAAATTAAAGATTTCTAAATCCTCTTTTCGACGCCATTGAGTTTTTCCAATTCAAAACTCGGAATAAATGTTACGGATAAAATAGTAAATCCTCATAAGATAGAGTATCTTAACGGCTCACTAGACAGATCATGGTGCTCTAGTTTTCCCGTGAAGCCTGTCTTGCATTCTCTTCATCAAGTTTTAAGTCATGTTCGCATATATATTTTTCCCTACACAATTGGTACTTCACTACGTCGTCGAATTCTTAAACCACATCATTTTTCTTTTTCTAAGCCTTATAATTTAGCTAGAAATCACCCATATTCGTAATTTTTTTTTAATCATCTAAATTTCAATGAAAAGAAGAAAAAAGAAGTGATAGTTTTACAAAGAACAACCATAGGTCTTCTTCATGTTCAACCACTATATTCAAAGAATTTCTTTGTAGTTTTTATCACCTAATATATAGGATTTTATTAGTGGCTTACTTTCTCTTATTGGATTCCTAGATTTCATTTAAGTTCTTCAAGTTCCCATTAATATAGGTTTTCCAAAATCATTGAATTCATTGTCACATTATTATTTTTAGATTCTGCAATATGAATAACATGTTTCATTAAATATTTTAATAGTTCCATGAATAGAATTTAGAAATTTTAGAGGTAATAACTATTTTGACTCATGCATTATAGTTTCTCGATCAATAAGAAAATCATACTTCAACGATAAAATACCAATATATCTTTCAATATATTTATATTGTTTCTCATATAGCATGTCATCATTTTTAGCTACTTAGCACTTGAGTTAAATTTTATCTTTAAATCAGTAGTAGACTTATCACATAGTTGGACTAGGGTTTAGTGTACTTTCAAATTTCCCCAACGTAGGTCCATAAGATCCCTCTTGTAACACAAAAAAAATTAGTAGGCTAAACTAGAGATTAACGTGAGAGTTCGAGTCATGAATGTAACTCCCATACTTAAAATAGAGATTTAGTGATTGAAAGTTAAAGTATTACCCCTGAGGACAAACCATGGACCCTTAAGAATGACCCTTGGAAACTGCCTAAATAAAATGAACCGCGGCAGGACCCACGCCCTGTGGGTGGGGCTGTAGGTCAAAGACCAAAATTCATACTCTCATTATCCAAAACAGGTTCACCATTATGTATTGTGGGTCTCACCATGACTCAGATGGTGACCTGGGAGAAATATAGGGGGTTAAGATTAAGCGTATTTTGGGTCTTTCTAGTTTTGATTAATATTAAGTGGTATTAGTTTTCCGTAACTAAGACCACCTATATATAGATTTTAGACTACAAAACATAGTCATTCAACTCAATATTCATATAAAATAAAATCAATTCCCAAAACATCACCCTCACCGAATATTCTCTTTCTAGAACTAGAAGAAAAATAAATGTTGGAGCTAGGGTTAAATAAGCAAGGTTATTGACACAAAATTCATTGGGTTTCATTGATTAGGTACTGTCTCTATGGATAGTATTAATTTATGGAGCCCGATTAAAATTTCAATTTTAAAAGGTAGAAATCTCCAAAATTTAGGGCTTGATTCCAAAGTCACAGGTTCCTTTCATTCTAATGGTCAAATTATGTTATATTACGTATGAATTGATGATTTTATTATGGTTTTCATATTTATATTCCCCAAGAACCCTTCAGACCCCCATATTTATCAATTATGATTTTGTGATAAGGGTCTTTGTTGATGAAAGATCAATGCTATGAAATTAAGCATGTAGTGATTGGGTTACATGAATTATGATGATATGCATGTCTAATGTATTAAATTTTATATGTGTTGACTTTATATGATCTATAACCTTAAATGGTAAAGGTATGAGGATTATGCATAATGAAATCTATGTAAATGCTTTAAGAACACTTTGAGAATAAAGTTTCCATGATTATGATAGTGTTTTTGTCTTGATTCAAAGACTATTCTCATGAGCAAACAATGAAAATGATGTGAAATGTTTTCTCACATAATGAATGTTCTAAGATGAAAGGATTCCACACCTAATTGAATCTAATACTTACATGTGGACATAATGGGAAAGGTTTTTCTTACCCATGATGCAAGATCTATCCTAATGAGATAAGTTGGGTTTATTGTCATAGGCATCCCTCCATAAAAAAAAGTTTTGATTTAACAAGTACTCAATGGGATTAATTCTTAAAACTGAGTAAATAATGATTACGAGATTGAAACTATCTCAAGAGAATGTTGAGGTCCTATAAGCAATCTCTCGAGATGGAAGCTTCCACAATTGAACAGTTGGGTTTGTAATAACGATTTACTTAATGTAATAAACTGTGTGCCCTTGTAGGATATTGAGCTAGTGGATCAATCTAACAAAAGAAACCATGGTCTTACGTTAGATAAGTAGGACAATACTTTTTTGTCTGGGTAACAAAGGGTGATTTTGTATATCTCACATGATCTCATGTCGGTTATGTCTTATTTTCACAACATCACAAACAAGAATATAAATTAAGAACTATGGTTACTTAAGAATCTTTCCTCTGATCGTTCACAAGGTCTTAAAGATGATTATATGTATGATGGTTTAATGGGTTTACTTTGCATGGAAGAGATTTATGTGTTCATATCCATAAAGTGCACAAGTATGCTTGAAGTTATTTATGAAATGTTTCTCTTATATTATACTAATCTATGTATTAACTATGTTTATGACTCATGCTCCACTATCTTTATGTGAGTTTAACTTGGGGAAAATGGCATGATATTCACATGAAATATCTTTTTCAATGTTTTTTATTGCATGACTAAGGGTAATTGTTACTTTTTTGTCTGACATCTACATGCCTATCATTTTTCCACAAGTATAGGGTCCGGTTCTCGAGGTGATCATTTTAGTTGAGAATGCTTGGACTTGTATATGATCCTAGTTTGTTGGTGAGTCCTCGTTGTCGAGGACACCTTTTTGTAGTGTTGTTGTTTCTTTCATTTATTTCCATTTTGGGACATGTTTTATGACCTTTGCCCTATTTCGTTGAAATATTATAATATATGGTTGTGTTGTGACTTATGTCTAGACTTCGTATTTCATTTATGAAAAATTCAGACTTGAAATGTGTTTTAATTCTTATTGTTCTATTATTTATGTTATGAGGACTAAGTTGCTAATATAGAGTATCTCAGGGGTCTATTCTCCATGTTACATCTTGGGGTACCCATGGGTCATTAAAAACTTTTGTAATTAGATCACAAACTCACCCTCGTATCAAAGTTGTGTTGCAATTGGCACTATATAAATGTTAGAAATTGGTGCAGAGTTATGTATCACAAAAGTACATAAAAAGTGTAATATAATACCAAAAAAAACATACTAGGGTGATTCGTCTAGGAGATTTAAAAAATGATGAAGAGTGGAAAAGTGAATAACTAGAAGTTATATAAAAGAAACAATAAGAGAAATCTTCTGTAAGAAATACACAAGGTAAGAAATGAAATATCCTTAAGTGAATATCTACCTAATATCTAACTAACCATCAGCCTAAATGAAAAACTCGTGTGGAAATTTAAATATATAATTGAAAAATACACCTTTAGGAGTGATGGGTAAAGTAAATGATAATGAAACTAATAAAAGAATTCAGGATTCCTCCCGAAGGTCACCATTGTAAAAGCAACCAAAAGAACCCAATAGCATCACCTAGTAAGGACTCAAAAGTGTCTAAATATTCATTTTGGCATAGAGTTGATGGTTTTATGTTTCATTTTTATGTATGCATACATGTCTACTACTAGTAGTATAATTTGTGCAATGCATAGTAGGGAGTCATATGAAACTACATCATGCATATAATATAATTCAATGAACTATCTATTGTGACTTGTGGTTTTTAAGTGGTATTTCTGATTGTTATATGTTATTGTGCATGATTATTTTTGATTCTTGGTAGGCTAGGGTACCACACCAGTACACTAACTATAAATAGCTCGGGCTGGTATATTAACTTAGGATTACTCGCGTACCACATCGATTTACCACCTCTAAAAAGACATAGGTTAAACTAGAACATAGATTGTGTCTTGATGTTTTAAAGTCCTAAAATGAGATTAAATATTGTTAGGAGGCAGTGTGTAAAGTTTGGAGGTCATACATCAAAAAACATACATGACTTTGAAAGGTTTGCATCGAAACATGCTTGTGTGTCTTGGTGTGTTTCATTGAGTTTTATGTGTTCATTTTGGTCGAAATTGAAGTAAGGGGTTCCTAAATGTGAACGACTATATTCAGGTTTGAAAGTTCTGGGCAAAACTCCCCATGGACCAACCAAGGGGTCCATGAGAAGGATCCATCGTGTGAGCCAAAAGATGTCAAACAAACCTCACCTATGGATGGAGTTAACACCCAGTAGGCTGGTCGACGCCCCGATGGTTGGTGGCATAGGTTGACACTTATGCTGGGGATCAAGATCTCCTAGTTGGCCAGCCTCTGACCCAAACCACTGACCAGCATGACAATCCTGTTACGACCCCCAAGTAAACCCTAGAAGTTAGGGAATTCATTAGGTCGGAACAAGGTATACTTGAACTTTCATTACATAAAACATCAAAAGTAGTGCACCATTTTAACTTTTACCTATCAATAATAATAAGAATAAACAACTTTTATAAATACTAAAGGATAGTCTCATCGTCATAAGCCAACATAAATACACACAATAAATATCTTAAGGACACAACCCTTTACTTGAAAACTACTTATAAAGTCCTTTAATGAAGAACTAACTACGAATTCGAACGATGCCCCCGAAATAATGAGGACATACTTATCTTGAGAGAGTTGCATTCCCAAGCCTTGGCTCTAGACTATCTCTCTCCTCTCCAAAACTTTCTTTCATAAGTATGACAAGTATGGGGTTAGTACAAACATTGTTTGAGTATGGAATATAAACCACAGGGAAAAAGGATGGTGGTGTAGAATAAGCATTTCAGCCAAGTTAAGTAAATGATAATGAAGTAAAATAGCATATATATCATTTGATGCACAGAGTATCGCACTTTTTGCATAACTTAACCTTCAAAATGCACATTACAGTGAACCCATCAAAATATTACATTGAATTCATTACATAGACACACAAAGTGAACTCACCCCATAGAAGATTCCCTAACCAAGGTTATCTTAAGATTCGATAAGGTAAGACATGAAGGAACCGCCTATACAATTTCTTCAAGACACACCCAAATGACCTTCAAGACTATCCATTATAGTCTTACTTCATTTAATTAACAAGACACATCTTATACCTAGACATTAGAGAAACATACTTGCATCTAGAACTTCACATAAGTGCCCTTCCCCAAGTGGACTTGCATGTTACACAAAGTGCAATGTGAGAATAGCATCCCATACTACTACTCCCACTTTGTGTTTCTTGAGGATTCTATGAGGTTACGTACACCACATTAATCATTCATAAACTTCATTATACAATACAAAACTTTAACATGCTCTCTTAACACTAGATATTAAGTGGCATAGCTAGATTTCATTACATAAAAACACATCCATATATTGAAGACAAAGACAGATCAAGACTCCCCTTTCAAGTGTCTACTTGTGCAATAAATAAATACTGTTCCATACCACAACTACCCTAAGTAGTACACATTTTACAAGACTTAGTTGATTACATTCTTTTGTGGGGGATACCTTTAACCGAACATAGAACATGAAACTAGTGATAGAAAATCCTGATATTAATAACCCTTATTGGATGAGGGGATCCCCCTTGCATACGGTCGGTCATTCTTGTTAGTCCTTTACATGGAATATTTCCGATAGCTACACCTTATGCGAGCACCCATTAAGGATAAGAATTGATTCTAAGTAACTATTCTATTGTAAACTTGCGATTATCATTTTCAAGAGGTGCGTTGTGTGCCAACATCCTCCTAGAACGGGGTACCACTCCTCTTCCAATCCCTCGGTGCTTCGCAATAACTCCCCCAGTAGACTTAAACGTCTTCTAGAGTCCAACGAATACTTATTGGATACCACATCTCTACTCACAACGAGTGTCCATACTTCAACCAATCTTGGAATGCTTTTGTGAGGTAGTGAGGTTTCTAGTAAACACTCCATCTCAATTCACTACCAGTGTTCACCCCAAAACTCACAATTTCTTTCATTAGCTTCATTCATTCATTCGTACTATGATTTGGTGTGAGCCCCCATTCTATAATAACCTTTGCAGCATACTGACTATATATATATATATAGATACCATAAATAGACACCACCACCCCCACTACACACACACATATATATATATAATATCTATATATATCTATATATATATAAAGATACACTTTCATTCATCATATTTTACACACTAGCATGCTTAACATGAACATATTTTTCACTTAGAAAAACTATCATCAAGATGCACATTCCAATCTTGTAAGACATGTGATGCTTAAAACATCATAAACATCATTTCACTTAACCTTATATGACTTCAAGGACACTTTCAAAATACACACATCTATACAATATAATCATGAATTTCAAATAAACAACGCCACCAAAGGTCGACCATACCTAAGAGCTTTTAACAATAAGGATTAAACAATAAAGCCAACTTACCCTTCATCCAAGATTTCACCATCTATTCACAATTTATCCCATAATTCATCATAAATTATCCCTTAGTGTAGTAGCGAACACACAATACAACCTTCACAAAACACAACTTTAACATTTCCAAGTCATGCTCATTAAACCCATTTCATAAGCTTAATAGTTGATAAAAGTACAAATATTGTTTCATTGAGGTTTTGTAATTAAAGTCATCATTTAACAGTAAGAACAACGTATATGAATTATTAGAACATTTTCATGTGAAGACCCGTACTTAGAGTCAAAGAATAAAGAAGTTGAATTTTGAAAACCCTTTTTGAATCTCTTTGATGGGTTCCTTTAATTAGAGAAGAGTCAAGGATGAACTTCCATACCTAATATGAAGAATCCCACGAGATTTGGTGAAGAAAATTTTTATGCCTCATTAGCCCAAGATGCATGACCTTGGCCTTCAATGGAGGCTTTAGAGGGTTTTGGAAGAAAAGATATTTTTAGGGTTTTCGGAATTTTTTATTTCTAATTGAGGTCTTGGGTTTTTTTATAATGGGGGTAAATGGGTTAATAGTCACCTAACTCATATTACCGACCCCCTCAAATACGCAAACGACCCCCACATTATATCCATTTTAATACAGTCAAACTTCACTTAAATTTTTGGAGTTATTATCGGGGAAAAAGTTCGTAACGCGGAGCTGCTACTAGAACGTTTTTCAAAATAATTTTTATAATAGGGGAGTCCACGACGTGGAAAAATAATTTTGGCCTAAGCTGGACCATGTTTGCGACGCTCCAGTGTTCCCTGCTAGCACAAATGCTTGCTACCCCTACACGCGATCGCGGACAACTTACTTTGCTCCAATTGTGGTACTTCGTGACCCCTAATCCCACGCGCTGCCTTGGAGTCCGTACCTGGTATTTTCGATCCTGTATACTTCTTTGTACCTATTAAAAGTGT
This sequence comes from Solanum habrochaites, assembly GCA_027704765.1. Lineage (NCBI taxonomy): Eukaryota > Viridiplantae > Streptophyta > Magnoliopsida > Solanales > Solanaceae > Solanum > Solanum habrochaites. Next base: position 69,901 of record JAKWJA010002177.1, read on the forward strand.
TTTTACAAGTTTAAGACTCCATAAATTACATAAAAATACATACAACATACAAGGACACACTAGTACACACAAGGTTATTGTCTGAACGTCTTGGTCATCCCTTGAAGTTTGACTCCCAAACTTCACTAACTGACTTCTAATGTTAAAATATATCATTATTAACTTATGAAGCACATGTGAAGATCTATTTCAACTTAGTTTATTTTGATGGTGTAACAATACTCCCCCACTTGGAACAACATTCTTCCTCCAATGACTCTAAACACTTTCGAGGAATTCAACGATCCAACTAGAAATATAGACCACACAATATAATCTCAGGGTCATACATTCTATTAAGTCACACAAAACACAGCAAGGAACACAAACTTACTTTCATTAAGTCACTTTAGGAACATAACAATTGAATAAATTTCATATTCAAAGAAGCACACATCTTCATCTTTTATTTCAAATGTGTGTAGTAACTACCTTCTCCAACATTAGACAATGCTCAACACATCATTTTCAAAACTCTCAACACGTATAAACTTTCAAATCAACATGGCCCATGGACATAAAAGGCACTTATCCTCTAAGGATAAAACACTCCTAGTAATCTGCAAGACTCTAATCATACGATACTACGAATAATTTTGTTCAATTATTGAGTAAAGAAAGGATGTAACGTCAATATCGACTACCCTCCTACTAAACTCATTCTCCTTCACTTAAGGGAAACTCATCTAAAGAAAAAAAAAAGAACTATAATTTACCAGGGATTCTATTTTGGATTATCTCTTTAGCCTATTCTCATCAACTCTTGTTAAGGCCCTTACCAAGAATCTTCGAGGTCTCATACTTCAAAATCCCACAACACCTCTTATAACGTTTAAACTTATACTAAACTTAACTTTTGAACATCAAGAATAAAAATTAACCTTACTTATAAATATTTTTTATAGGAAGTGTGTAAATTTTGAAGTGATTTGGAGTCAAACATCAAAGGACGACCAAAATGTTCGACGACTAGTCACCTATATTGTCTCCATGTGTCAAAACATAGCATTTTATATAACTGTAACATATCGTTATTAAGTATTCAAGATGAAGTTATAAATTTTGGTTAAAGCATTTAATATGGATTTTCTATAAAGTTGGAGGTCAAACGTCAAAGAATGTCCAAGGAGTTCGAAAGATGTGTGTCTTGATGGGGCCTAGCCTGTTTGGACGAGTTGAATGTGTTTGTTTTGGGTTAAACTTATGTGGAAGGTATTTAAATTTTTAATATTTGTATTTATTTTGTAAACGTCTGGGTACGACATCTAAAGGGACCCACAGAGCACCACAATAAGGACCCAAGGATGGTCAAGACACTTCCTTGGCATTGTCTATCGATGGGCAAAACGATGGCCAGTTGGTCAACCAACAGCAAGTTGGTGAGGTACCATCGATTTTTACTTAAATTGGGAAAGTTTCAACCCAAAATTTGGCTAAGGACTAGTAGAAGGAAGACAAAGGATGGTTTGTAGACTGACCTACGGCCAGTCGATTGCTCTGTCAATGGTGGTCTGTAAACTGGTGCCTACACACTTTTTTATTTAAGGGGTGAATAGGAAATTCACCCCACATCCTAACCTGATCCTAATAGGTTTATTGATCTAATTTTGTCTGTATACAAGGTATTGAAAACGTGAAGAAACCATTCCAAATCCTCTCTCACGTAATTAAACCTTTTCACTCAAAAATATTCTATCTAGAACCTCCAATGTTCGTGAAGCTCCAGAACATAATGGAACTTGGATTTCTGTGGATGAATCATCATGTTTTAAATATTTCAATGTAGATAGAGGCAAGTCAATACTTAATCTCTAGTTATCCTTTAATCTAGAGGGTAATCTCAAAGTTTCAAAGAAAGTTTATGATCAAAGTTTTTCGTTTTCTTTCTAGCCATGGGTTCTTCTTCAAAGTTTATGAACCCATGCTCTTTCATAAACTTGATTTTAGCCTATGTATGTCTTTATGATATTGATCTTATGCATATTTATTTGCGATTCAATTATCTTAATATGTTTGTGTTTACTGACTAGTATGTATATTGATGGTGAATCATTGATGAATTATCCATGTGAATCAATGCGTGAAGGTTTGAATATGCCTAGCCCAGTCTTCATTATGATCATTGAAGTGTAAGTCCAGAATTGGTTAAAAAAGTAGATTTTGGTTATGTTGTGGTACTTGTAGCTACTGTTTTAGCTTAATACCATGGTTGAATTGTGGATATTAATGTTTTATGATCAAAGTAAAGAAGGCTTGATTTGAATTGATCTAGGTTCTTTTAGTCTATGAAGTAGTAACGTGTGATCCTTATGTTAGGTAGTTGTTATATGAACTGATCATGATTAATTGCCTATAGCTGCTACGTATAACGTTATGAGAGTATGAATTATGTGTAATGGATTTAATAGGGGTCAATTCATGATAGTTTTGAATAGATTAAATTCGTAAACTTACCTTCCTAATTCTATATGAAACATGTCTTACAGTGTAATTCGATCTATTGGATAATTGTAGAAGTGGTTTCTTGTCAATATTATTTTTCCTTAGCTCTTCTAGTTTACGTTATTTGTAACATATGATTGATTATTAATACTTTGCAAATGGCAAAATCAAAAGATGGCCTATTTGCTCCTACTGCTACATTGATGACAGTTTAATGCCTAAAATAGTAGCTTGAATCTTGAAGGACTTTAAGCCACATTTACAATAAGAGTAAGTGTATGAGTTGCTAACTGACTCTTATTGAATATGACTTATAATCCATGTAGTGAAAATGGTTGATGGGTCTACTGTCCTTCTAAGACTTCTAGTTGTTAATGTATTGACATAGTTGAACGTTTACCGTTTACGGCTTATCTTAAATTCATGTATTTTGTTTGCGTTAAGATACTTCCTTAAACTGGATTTATGATCAAATAGTATATTCCCAATGATGACCAAAGTCAAAGGATTGTAATAACTCTCTACTCTTTTATTTTCCTATTTCATTATAGTAATGTTGAGAAGCCTTGTCGGAGCATGTGTGGGTATGGTCCACTATGGCCGGTTTACTTATTTTCATTAATATGTGTTGACTCATGTCCGTGAAGTTGGTTAATTGATGATATATGAACAAAGTGCTTTATAAGAACTATGTGGAAGATAGCCTCTTTCCTATTCTAGTTGTGAGTAGGGTGTCTGTCTATTTATGAGCATTGTATACTCATTTTCGGGTACAGTTAGGGTTGCTTCATTGATGAGTAAAATATTTGATAATCCCTTACCTATGTACTCCTATGAGTAAAATAGTTTATAATCCCTTACCTATGTACTCCTATATGACTTTTGGGTCCGAGATAAAACTACTACGAAGTCCATATTGATGTCTTCCCACTTCCAAGTAGAAATTTGGATCTCTTGTCGTAAGACTCCCAGCTTTAGGTGTTCGGCCTTTACTTATTGGCAATTTGGACACTTAGCGACAAATTCCGCTATGTTCCTTTTTAGACCTTTCCACTAACATATTTCCCTTAGGTCATGGTACATTTTCGTCGACCCCGGATGAATTGAGTAGTGGGACCAATGTGCTACTTCTATGATCAATTCCCTTAACCCATCCATATAGGGAACACATAGTCTCCCTTGGTACCTTAACACACCATCCCCCCCTTAAGGAGAATGATTCATTCAACTTGCCAAGAACCTATTATTTCAACTCCATTAAGACTAAATAAAGGTGTTGTTTTGAATTCACCTCAACCGCTAAAGATGACTCGGAGTTCTGATGAACTATGGAACCCTCGTCAATACAACACTCCAGCCTCACCCCCTACCTAGAAAACCTATGTACTTCCCTTGATAGGTCTTTTTTGGCTTAATCAATTTGGGATACACTACACATAGTCATACGACTTAGGGCATCTTTAACTACATTAGCTTTACCGGGATGATAAAGGCATCATATATCTCTTCACAACTCAAGCACCTTCTTCTTTGTCAGAGATCCTTTTGGGTAAACAAATATTGGAGACTTTTATGATCGGTAGAAACGTCAACATGAACCCCATACAAGTAATGCCTCCAAATTTTCAAAGCAAACACCGCAACGCTAATTCAAGGTCATGAGTGGGGTAACTTCTCTCATGTACCTTTAGTTTCCTAGAGGAATAAGCTATCATATTCCCGTGTTGCATAAGAACACACCCCAAACCTACTCGATATGCGTCGCAATACACCACAAAAACCTTTGTACGCTACTCTAAGGTAAACATCAGAGCGGAAGTAAGCCTATCTTTCAACAATTAGAAGATCTTCTCACATGTCTCCGACCACTCAAACTTTTTACTCTTTTGGGTCAAAGTAGTCAAAAGAGACGCAATGGACGCAAAAACATCCACAAACCTGTGATTGTAACCCACTAAACCCAAGAAACTCCTAATGTTAGTCAGAGTCAATAATCTAGGCCAATTTTTCACTACTTCAGTCTTCCTTGGGCTACTTCAATTCCCTCACTTGAAATGATGTGCCCAGAAAAAGTCACCGATCTCAACCAAAACTCAAACATACTATATTTGTTATACAATTGATGTTCTTTATGGGTTTGAAATACTACAATCAAATGACCCATATGATCATCCTCATTCTTCGAATAAAGATATCGTCAGTAAAGACAATGACAAACAAATCTAGGTAATTATGAAATACTCTATTCATTAGGTCGATAAATTTCGCCAGGGCATTAGTGAGACCGAAAGACATGACCAAGAACTCATAATACCCATACCTATTCCAAAAGAGCGTCTTTGTTATATCCTACCCTGTCACCCTAAGTTTATGATACCCCAACCTCAAGTGTATCTTTGAAAAGTAACTCGCCACTTGGAGTTGGTCAAATAGATAATAAATCAGAGAGAGATGGTACTTACTTTTAATGGTGACCTTGTTGAGTTGGCGTTAGATCAATACCATCCAAAGACCTGATCGTTTTCTTTTTGAAAATAAAACTAGGAGAACAACCCTATGGATATATCCTAAAAGGCCTTTAACAGCCTTTGTCAAAAATCTTTTGAACTTTTGAGCGTCAACTCCTTCAATTCGACCAGAGCTATCGAATATTGAGGGATTGAAATGGGATTTTTTCCGGTATCAAATCGATTAATTTACCGTTCGGGAGCAATACCGAAAGGTCATTAGGAAACACCTCCAAAAATTCACTCACAACGGGGACCGACTCAATAGGTGGAATTTTGGAATCTAAATCTTGGAATCTTACTATGTGATAGAGACAACCCTTTAAGATAATTTTACATGCTTTTAGACAAGATATTTTGCGACCTCTAGGAATAGAATTCCCCCTCCTCCACTCAACAGCGGGTTCATTTTGGAAGCTAAACCTCACCACTATTGTCCTACAAACAATTGATGCAAAACATGCATGCAACCAAGCCATACCCAATATAATATCAAAATCTAGAATATCGAGTTCAACTAGATCAACATAAGAAACTCTGTTGCCTAATGAAATAGGAAAATTTCAATAGACTCTTTTAGCGACAACTGACTCTCCCACAGTCATGCAAAATATCAGGTAAAGTATCAAAATTTTTAGCTACTAGTGGTTTTAAAAAAAACAAAGTAGCACCCGGATAAAGTAAAGCATGAAAATAAAGAGTAATGATTTTTAAAATGACGGTCACCACGTCGGGAGAGGTCTCTTTCTCATCCCCAAGAATGAAGAGCATAAAAGCGTTTCATAATTGGAGCATCACTAGAACCACATGGTTGTCCAACCTTCTTTTTCCCCTTAGAATTAGGACAATCTATAAGCTTGTGCAAACCTTCCCACAACCAAAGCATTTGTTCGACACTAGGAGGCCAGCACCAAAATGCTGCTTTCCACATTCATTACAAGATGGTTTATCAATATACGAACTCCTAATATTCCTCTTTTGGACATTCGTCCTAGGGGACGTTTCATCCCAAGCCTTAGGAAAATTGGATGGAAATTGATTTGAGAATCTCTTCTTGAATCTAGGATTGTCGTGAATCTCAAGCCTATTCTTTGTAGCTCCACCCTCAAAGGACCTTGCCCTCTTTGTATCCATATCCTTCCTCTTAGCTCTAGCCTCATTCGTCCTCCTAGCATGCACCATAGGACGGGAAATGTTCATATTTCCATCTAACATCGCTTATTGATATTCTTTTTGCAATTCATCTGATACACCCTTCACAAATCGACTCATCTCGTCTCTAGGATCAGAGACAAAGGAAGGATCATATTTAGCCAATTGGTTGAACTTCAAGGGGTAATCATGACCACTCATACCCCCTTGGCGGAGGTTAATGAATTCCACCACTTTTGCTTCGCTCATCTCTCTAGGTAAAAACTGGTAAAAAAATGGCTTCTTGAAGTTCTCCCAAGTCACCGGACCTCCTCGAAGTGGTCTATTGTTTCTCCATTGCACATACAATGCTTGGTTTACATCCTTGAGTTGGTACATGGCCAACTAATCCTTTTCACTTGGAGACACCACCATAGAATAAAGTATCTTGTATACCTCATCAATAAATTCTTGCGGGTCTTCATGAACCTTAGACCCATAGAAGGTAGGAGGATTCATTAGAGTGAAGTCCCTTAGTTGGGAAGCCATAGTAGAAACTTGTTGATGAATCCTAGGTGCAACCTCACGATTGCCTTCGGTTGTCATAACTTTGAATTGAATCATTGCGCTTGTATTTAGTAGTCATGGCTTTGGACATTTGAACAAGAATTGCCGTCATATCCGCCTCTGTCATAGGTGGAGGGTTAGTCGTGGCTTGATCAACATTAGCATTATCCTCAAGTGGAGGAATTTGCTCATCATGGGGTGGATCTCCTGCGTTAGCAACTTCTTCCTCAAGTGTTTGATCCACATTTCATCGACTGTACATGTTTCATATAAGCACAACAATAGGATTACATGAAAAAGAACACCATACGTATATTATATTTGCATAAAATAAGATTGCCAAGAAAATAGAGTTATTCCTAAGCGTCATTTAGGATCCTACTCATAAGTGTGGAGCGCTTCACAATTATGAATACAAACCTACATAGACGTGGTAGAGAGAGAGACATAACTCAACGATATTCAGTCTCATGCTCTGATATAAAGTTTGTCATATCCGGGATTACCCCCTAGACATAAATGGTGTCATTTTCCTTGTGAAGGACTAAGACTAGCCTCTTAGTTTCACGTCATTTCATTCATAGGTTGAAAAGTGAGGAAAAATTTAGAACTTTTATTATCACTACTAGGAGGTTTACATAGACCACTATATACACAAAATATACATTTATATCGAGTATACACAGACCATTCATATAGGAAGGTTACATAGCCTTCCATTTTTATTGCACATATATATAAAAGAATATGGAATAAAATCTCAATGATTGTCTCCTCCAATACCATCTAAACGAATATCACAATGTGGGCATAACCCTTACATCAATTCAACCAGACCATATATAGGTCGTACAAAAGTACAATATTCAAATAACAAGGAAAGGAATGATAGAGTTAATAAGCTAAGAGCAAAATACAAAGCTAGAGGATAGCATTGCCCTTGAGTTGAGGACCTACGCTACTTGGATGAAAGGAAAAATCCAAGCCTTCAACAATGACGCCTTCCAGAACACTTCAACGACTGAAACCTAAAATGTTTGGGAAAAAGGGAAGAAAATGCGGTTAGTACTCCACATATACTAAGTATGAGATCTTATGTACATACATAAGAAAAACATACAAAAAGGGCCTTTTAGTTAATTCATGCCATTTTACTCCTTTAAGAACTTGTGCACAACCAATAATTAAGAAGTCAATGTATAACAATGCGTTGACCCAAATAGTATACTCTATCAACAAGTAATATCATCACAAGCCATGATTAAAATTATCACATAATAGAAAGTAAGGTACCAAATCATAATTCACATCGGTTCCACATGTTCAATGACCATTAAAGCTCCATAGACCCTACCTATTAAAGTCACCCAGCAACAACTATAATTATTAATCATACTCACACAAGATAACCCTCCTCATTCCGATCTTTATATAATTAAAACATTAAGGACCATTTGCATTTTCATAAGTATGATAATTCTTCAATAAAACTATTTCATTTATCAAACAACCATCCATATATATAATATTAATTTCCAAAGCTCCCATCAAGGCAAACTAAGTGCAAGGAATGGGTTAGTGGGTCCTATACCCTACCTAGGATAATCAACCCTCAATACCACTTTAGTTGTCTATACTCATACATTCATTTTAGTTTTGCGAACACTCGCTTTAACCGACATAGACCACATAGCTAATTTGTGGAAACCGTCGTCATAGACCTACAACGCCATGGAAGTGTCTACTATTTCTACCCCGTACTAGGTAAAAACCTATACTAAGATATATTTCCTAGTGTAACACTAGCTTTTCCCTATAGTGGAAACATATTTATTGATCTTGGGGACCATGGAAACATCTACACCCTATATTGGGTATGAGGCTTCCCCACCCTGTGAAGACCGTAGGTGAATCCTACCTTCCGCTACTTTGAAGTGTCACTCCTACCTACCAATCCCCGTGCTAGCTAAGGTACCTTCATTTAAAGGTCCTTTGAGTGTTTATTAAAATCATAACTTTGTTTTGAACTCATAGGTTCTATAACACGCAGTTATATACTTCTACTCCCTCCCACCACGCTTCAACAATAATGAATGAAAAGTACTTTCATCGCAATTCATATAAGTGGGGTTAACACTTTAACATTTCATAACATCTAAAGTCACATTGATAGTTTTCACATCCTTATAGAACATACACCTTAATAAACCTCATAACATAGTCAAGACATTTAAATTCAACATCATACCACCTTATAATCCTGATATAAGGTACACTCCAAATATAATATCATGACTTCACAACAATTATTCACAATTGGAAGTAAAGTTAGATATTCTAAGACTTACTAAGTCTTCCGCATTGTCTATCATCAAGGTCTTATCATCAACCCATAACTCAGACAACCTTGGGGGAGTAACATCATTACTTCATGATAACCAATAAGATTACAAGGATGATTGCATCTCTATTACGCAATTCATCTTTACATAACAAAGTGATACAAGGTATATAGGCTAATTTCACATTATATTTCATAACTTCAATCACATCTCAAGAACTGGCATTATAGGCCAATAATTCATGTTGATTTAATAATAATAAAACTATAGGATAGTAATCCAATCAACAACCAACTCAATCGAATGATTACAATACAATATAGGTCAAGATCATTACCTACGGTTAGATATAGAGGATCATATTCTTCAATTTAGACCAAACCATCAACAATTACCTCTAACAAGTTGAATTACATGTTAATCTACTCAATATTACCCTATGAGTTCATTAATAACTCAATGCATAACTTCAATTTCGTAATTGGATGAAACCTATTAGAAACTAAACTTTTTGAAACCTTTTTTTAAGGAACGCTTTGAGGAACGAATCTCAAAGGTGAATAGAACACATACCTTAATGTGTCTCAACAATTTGATAAAGAATCCACCTTTTTTTTCCCATCCCCCAAACCCTAGTTCTTGATAGCCTTCAATGTGAGTTCATGTAGAGAGAGACATAAGAGAGAAAGAAAAGAGTTTATTATGAGAGTTGTCTTTAGGTTAATGAGGGTTGAGGATATTTATAGTGGGACTAAATCAACTTAATTATTCTTGATTTAATGAACAATTACCCATAAACCACTTAATTAATTAAATGAACTTAATTTAAAATGTGTAGCAATTTTAAGAGCCCATCAACGGGACCTCGATTGATGAATCGTTGGTTCACGGATAGTCCTTGCTGCACATCCGTAAGTTTGGTCAGATACTGGTGCAAGCGAGGTTCTTCTCTAATTTTCTAAATGTGGGAAGACTATTTCATCGACGCCCCGTAGCCTACACCTCCTCACTCTGTCGATGATTCTGGAAACTGTGTTGGTGAATGGACCTTCTCCACCAAACTAAGTGTGAGATGAAAGTAGCACTGATGCACCGTCGATCCGTACACGAGCCGTCGTCTATACCGTCGGTGCACACTACAAGACAGTGCTTCATTAAATTGCAGGGTTCCTCCTCAAGGGCCCTTGGTTGGACCTTGAGGAGTCATTCCCAAACATTTCAACAACAAAACATTTCAAACACCTATTAGCTACCTTTACACCGACGTCCATACAATTTTGACTACTAAAACTTAGTCAAGTAGGCTAAGACATATTATAATCCCATTTAACCGAATTTCCGGACATTTTGGATGTTTTGGTTTCTTAAATCTTATAAATCACATATAGTCATTAAAAATAGACTTAGAACGAATGTTTACACTTTAAGACACCTATGTTAGGCATTACAATGAGTCTTTGATTTTCAAGGTGTTACAGCTGCCCTAAATCTCTCTATATTATTTTGTATAATAGCTAAAGTATGATGATGTTTGGTATGGTCCACTTATGGTGGCGGTGCCTTTGTGCTCTACTTGCAAATAATGTGGCCTCCTCAGCATTACTTCCTGAATTATGATATTTATCATGTTATAACTTGATTATGTGAGTAATGTGAAGGTGTTGATGACTTATATGTTATGTGAAGTCAATTTTAAGTTCTATAAATTTATGATATGTGTCTCTAGTAGAATAAGGAGGAAATATTATGTGAATGACTTGATATTGAAGTATAATACTTCTTGATGAATTATATGAGACTTGTGATGGTTTATATTGATGATTTTATAGGAGTGTGTAGGACGATTTACATGTATATCTATTTGTTCCTATGTTCTTCATGAATGATATGTTATATGTGATTATTTAAAGTTAAGTGTGTCTTGTCTAGGTAGACCTATGTCCCTTGCTTGATACATGAATGAATATGAATCCTCTATTTAGTAGGTTAGAACACCCATCGTCATAAGTGTATACGTATGAGATGACTTTGATCTTGCATATAGCAAAGAAAGTCATTTATGTCAAACCTTTTAGAATAAAGGTTATGATTTCATTGAAGTTGAAAGCCATAATGGCATCCTTTTTGTGTGAATGATGGACTTAGTGTTTTTTGTATGGATAGGCATGAAATAATCCTTAGGAATGTAATTGAGTTATCGTCTTAACCATTGTAAGGCAACCCTAGGGGACAACATTGGTAAGGTGTAATATGATTTGGTTATGAACTAGATATGGAAACTCTTAATATACTCCTTGATTGAATTATTCTATGAGAACAAAGACTAGCACCAAGTGAGTATGGTTTGGGGAGTATCTCTAGTTAAAGGTGAGGCTATAGTACAAATAAACCCTTTATTCCTTAACCATGTGCCTACATGGGATGTGTCTTAGTTATACCATTGTCAAGTAGAACACCCTCTATCGGAGTAGGTTTATGACTCTCGATTCCATGATTAGCTAACATGCTCTACGTCGGTTATTTCCTTTTGTCATGATGTTGTATACATGCTAGTGTTGGATAAGTAATATGAAAATTAGGTAGTGAACTGGGACATTATCTAGATATTACACGATTAGGCTTTAAAGATATTAGTGTGTGAGTGTCCTAGGTTTTTCCCAATGACAATTATATGAAGTCCTCTAAATGCTTAAAGGAACTCAGATTTACTTAATGATTAGTACGACTAATGTTCATGAAGGTTTAATGAAAGTGTATCCAATCTTGGGAAGATTTGAGGGTTACTAAGGTAGACTTGGATAGGATGTATAGGCGGTCTCTTTATGTTCCACTTAAGTGAATCTTATGGTGACCTTAGGTGGGAAGTTCAATGGTTTGAAGGTTATGATGTTGTACTAAATAGTCTTAAGGATCATTTAGGTATGCTATAAGAGGGTGTATGGGCGGTCTGTTTTTGTCCTACTTAAGTAAGTCTTAGGATAACCTTGGTTTGAAGGCTGTGTGTTAAATTGGGTTACTGTGATGATAATTGTAATATTATTGTAATGGGAATATAATTTCAATAAATTGAGTATGACTGAGAAATGTGTCTTACATGTAATGTTTGATGTGTAAATTTGGTTCTTATGCTTATGCATGAAATTTTAATCTAAAAGAGCGTATTTTAAGACAAATGTCCATTTTTCATGGTTTTTTGAATTATGTCATACTTAGTACATGCATTGTATCAATTTCATACATTTTGTCTATTTCTAAAGGTGTGGCTAGTAGGTGAAAAGTATCTTGAAGCAACGCTTTCAAATTAGGACTCTTTCAAGCAAAAATAAAGTATTTGTTTGAAGTATGTCCTCAAACAAATAACATAATAAATGGTGACTTCATTCTCAAATATATGAGGACTCACCAATTATTTAATTCCTTGCACTTCTAGAAACCTTTTGTCCAGCATTGAACTCAAATCTCCGAACACTACATTTGATGAGAATGTAGGAAAAATGTGTTATTACAAAAGTGCTAACTATAATAGCTAGCATAATATAAGGTTTAGTAAACATAAGGCATAATCCATCAACATAAGAGATACTTCATGAAAAATTAACAATAAGAACAATGAAAAATATCATAATAATAAGCAAAGTCTCCAACATAAGCATCATATAATCATTCTTCAAATCTTTAGTCCTTCATATCATAAGAGAACTACTTCTCAAATAACCTCAAATAATGCTTGTGCAGTGAATGAATGAGACCCCACAATCAAATCCACATAAAATGACAAATTTAGGTCATTATAATTATTCTAACTATCTTAAGATCTCATCCTTAACTTATCTGTCATATACTAGGAACCCTTTAGACAAACATATTCAATTAATGGCAACTCTTACAACATTCCATGCGTAGAATATACCATATAGTCAAATCTCACATTATAACATACTCAAATTACTTCCTTGAAGTAATATAGTTCAAACATACATATGCTACTTCGATTAGCGACTTATCCCTCATACTCATAATAGTCATGGAAGAGTACCTCTTTTCATGCCCAAGAAAAGTCATTCCTTATTAATGGTCATAATTCAACTATTCAAGGATACAAAAACAAAAGTACTATTACTCAACCAAAGATAATCATCCCATAGACACAAGAGACACATTTCATAAGTAGCTTTAATTTGTTGTGGAATCTTTGAATAAGACCCCATAATATTACCCATGAGTAGTACTACTTTAGGCTCTAATACTTAAATAATTTATATATATTTTTACATTTAAAAGTAAAGAACCCTACTAGTCTACACAAATATATCATGGAAACTATATGAATCATGTAGTCCAATGTATTCAAGCAAGGGTACAAGTGTTCCCTCCTAGCTTTAATGAAATAGTCTTAGGCAGATTAAGTCACGCTACAATACAATCACCCTATGACAATAATGTAAGCTACCCTTAAACATTATGATTTTCAATCCTAAGATACCATGAGATGGTCTTGGGCTAATCAAATCATTCTACCATGTAAACATTCTATGATGATAATTCAAGTTACCCTAAGGAGACTAAGATTCCTTAATCCTAAGCTATAATAAGGTACTCCTAATTAAGATACCAAGCATGGTCTTATCATACAAAGTGGTACTCATAAAGGAAAACTAAGTCACAACTTCAAGCTTTTCTACTGTAATATGATTTGATTCATTTTAGGTTAGTAAACCTTTAAAACTAAAATTAGTCTATGTGAGAGATCCTTTCATCTCATAGAAAATTCATGCCTAAGTGTGTAAGTAAGAGTATATTTTCTACACTTTACAACAAGATCACATCGTATTAGATTTACTTTGAAAGACCCACCATTCATAGTTCATCATAATAGACTTAATCTCAAATTACTAGGATCCAACCTTCATAACGACAATCTTTACTCTCAAAGCTTTAATTCGTACAATCATCATTCATACCTAGATTTCAAGCCATTCTAATCACATTCTTGATTATCAAGTGACTCTATTCATAATTAATCATAAGTTCAAATTTAACTTTTCTAGTCATGAACAATCATATATACGATAATACAATTGAATTTATGTCTACATGTTTCTATCCTTCGATAGTTACTACTCATTAAAACAATTCTAGAAGATCATCTATGCATCCTCAATTTCACCTTTCATGGCATAACCCCACATAATTCAATTCCATAAATTAGGATAGGGTTAACAATGGAAAAAATATAAATTCATCATAATATCAGTATTTAATATTGAAACAATCATAAACAAGAATTTTCAACTGAATTGGATTGATACTCAAAACTACCCATAATATAGGGAAAAACCCTGGCTTGAATTGGGGTTTATCTTCACAATTAGGGAAAATCTAGGGGGATCCATGGATAGAAGAATCCATGGTTGAATAGTATATCATACCTTTATCATAAAGACTTCATAATGCGTTCCACAATTGAGAAATTTGACCATCCACTAGGCAGCCATGGTTATAGGAACCACTATAGGGCTACGAGTAGTGGTCAAGACCACGAGCCGTTGTATTGATTGTTGTCCTTAGGTAGTGGTAAATATTGAGTTATTAGTCCTTTACAAAATAAGTCTTCTTTATGAGCCTTCACACGAGTTGTGATCCTCACTACTACTTGTGAAGTGGCTCGTAAAGATTAGCTATTTCTCGTGAACCTTCGGAGTATAGACAACTCCACCACCATGAGTGGCCTATGAGCCGTGGAGGCCACCACGAACCGTGAAAAATCTCATGGTGTAAGAAAATTCCATGGCAATCATGGGGAACCCTAGGTTCTTTCCTTGGCCATTCAACATTTTCCTTTGTTGATGCCCTATTGATCTTTACTTGTAGTCTTCAACTTAGCGCTAGATTGTCTAGAAAACATAGGGGTGTTATATTATCTACGCTTTGGGAACATTCGTCCTCAAATGACAATTCTAAACACTTCTTAACTTAAGTGACTCTAAATTAGCAGCCCATCATGCATGCAACACATTAAATGCACACAAGTAAGGAAGAAAACTTTAACTCCAAAATCAACATACTAAATGAAACATTAGATGGTAGGAACTATGTCTATAAACCCAAAAAGCATGCAATTTATAGATATACTTATATACAAGTATGAACTACAATATCAAGATAAACATTCACACTCATGGAGCCTATAACAACCTTAAAATGACTATGCATATAATGCCTAATGTATCTACAATGCCTAAGAATAGACCAAGTTCACACGGCTTGTTGCGCATAAAACCAGACTTTAGAACCTATGCACTATCCAAGCCAACCAACTTGGTGAGTTAGTTGATCAAGGAAAGGTGAGAACAAACCATGTAAGGCGCTCGAATTGAAGAGATTCACCCGATTTAGTTTTACTTGAATTAAAATAGATAATCTTAGGTTTTGAGGGTCTAGGGGTAAAATTGTCTTTTCCAAGATAGGGGTAGTATTATAATTACCCTAAATATTTAATTGATTAATAAATTTAAAGAGGATGGGCAATTCAGGTAGGGTTGGCCGAAATTGACCCTTTTTTGCAAGTAAGGCTTCACCTTGGTTCGAGCCTTGGTGGAAGAGACATTTAGGTTGATTAAATTGATGATTATAATCTGATTTTATAGGGGCTTGGTGGTCATTTCTCTTACGCTTTAAAAAAATCATATTTTTAAAAAATGAAGGGAAGTCCTAATTTGATTATGTCTCCACCTAATCTCCTAATCCTAAGCTAACTCATCCTAAGTTCATCCACATTCAATAATTGATCGCTCAGACGTAAAAGGAAAATAACTTTACACACGAAAAGTAAAAATCAAGTTCTCGATGAATTTGTGGCTTTCTGATTTCGGTGTGAAACGTTGGCTCACGTTGGATTTTGGACACCTAAGAACTTCTTTTGAACGACTTCAGTATGGTTTCTTCCCACTTGGTCCCTATCCCAAGATACCCCTATGGTTCTGATGATTCATCAATCAATCCTTAAGGTTGTCCCCAATGCATGCTACCTTTCAGGAAGATCCCTCGCAAGATTCATTATGCGTTGGTAATCAAATTCTGGTAGAGTGATTTTAGGGCTGGGTGTGATTCCTTGCTTTTTAAGTTTATTCGCGGATTTTGTTGAAATTAAAGAAGTGTTTCCAAAAATGTGTGATCTGTTAACTTGTGGGTGCACGTGTGTACTGAGATTTTGGTCTCGACTTGAAGAATGAAATTTTACCTGTTAAATTGTTGTATTTTACGTGTGTGAATATGGTAAAAAGTGATGTTCATATGAGTTTAAAGTTGTTGTATTGAATGATAATTCTTGACTGAAAGTAACCTTGAAAATGCACCTAAAGATCTCCCTAAAAACTACTCAAAATATCTTTATGTTTAACGTGAAAGAGGGTGAGAAAATGAACTGCAAAAAGGTGATCAAATTTTTGAAAGTAACTAGGAAAAATCACCTAAAGATGTATTAGATGACACGAAAATTGTCTAAAATCTAAAATTTAAAAGTTGAAAAAAATTACTGGAAAAAGGGTGAACAAATTTCCAACATTCTGGAAATTTGTTTCGGCAACTTACTGTTAAAAATTTAAGTTTTAAGAAATTTATAAAATTCATGAGTTCAGTGGGGATTGAACCCAAGACCTCACCATATACAAGTTATATAAAATTTTAATAATAAAATGAGGTAAGGGGGATTCGAAATGGGGGGCTCAAGTGAAAAATTAGTAGAGAAATAAAAGAAAGAAAAAACTTGAAGTGAGGCGTGTGGGGTTCGATCCCACAACATCTTGGATTGGTGAAGGAGAGAGGAGAAAAATGAAATAAATAAATAATAAAATGAGGTATGTGAAAATCGAATCCACAACCTCTTGGACGAATGAGAAAGCAAGGAGAAAATGCCAAAAAAAAAAAGGTGAGGCTAGGGGGCTTGATCCCACACCCTCTTAGTCTAAATGAAGGAAACAAGTAAAGAGAGAAAAATAAAAGAATTTGGGCGTGGGGATTCAATATTGGGTCTTCCAGGCCGAAAAGTTTATGACAAAAATCAAGAAAAGAAATAAAGTAACTAAAGGTGTGGGAAATGGATCTCGGATCCCAAACACAGAATTTTTATGACAAACAGAGAATCATAAAGAACCGTAATTAATTTTTATACAAAGGATTGTGAATAGGGTTCCCTGCCCAATTCCGGATTGACACAATAGTCTTACGTGATTAAATAATTAATGCCATGTTGCCTATATGAACACAATTTGAGAGCTTGGCATCACTTCCAAGATGCTAAGTCTTGCTACGACATAATCTTGGTTAGGTTCTGAATCACATCGATGAATTACGAATGAAGTAACCACATGTCTTGTATGTATGGACCATCAGTCAGCAGACGTTTAAAAAGAGTGAACCTAATATTTATGTATGAATGATTTGACCCTATAATGATTAAGCTTGGAACACACTAAAATCCAAGTGCAATTGGCAGATGATGAACTCACATTCACGTAAAAATGTGTGAGTAATTATGAAGATCATTGTGCTAAACTTAATGAATGTGGTTACAACTGAATAAGAGGCTAAGTAAATATGAGAGCAATCTAAAATGAGCTAAGTTAATGTTGACCAAAACTACTCACCTTAAAGTTTAAACATACTTGGATTCCCTGGTTTTCGCGAGATTTGTGAATTATCTGCTAGTGATTCGTCTCACCAACTTGTCCCTCTCATCAAAAAGGAAAATTCATGCATGATATGAAAAGTTCTTTTTGGATGAGCGATACTTTAATCTAGGATTTTGTGTTTGATGGGCTTTTCGTTGTTTGTCTGCCGGAAGTTTAGAAGTTTGAGTGTTTTGAAAGGAATTCCATTTATGTGCGCCTATAGGTGTGCATCATATGGATTTTGGGAGACTGCATCACACAATCTTGCCAATGTGGATCTAGTGGCCAACCATCCACAAATGCTCATGATTTCGCCGATGCATGTGATAGATTCAAAAGAGATGTTGCATTTCACGAAAGTAAGAGCTCCTCTCAAAATCAAATTCTTGTGATTGATTTTTGTTTGATGTGTGGGCTTGACTTTATGTGAACCTTTGAGTATTTCCCCCCCTGGGATAAGTATATCTTGTGGTAGTCGATTATGTGTCGAAATGGGTGGAAGCTCTTGGCATTCGCAAATAATGAGCGGAAGAGTGTCACTCTGCGTTCTGAAAGAAGAACATATTTTCCAGATTGGCACTCCCAAGGGCCTATATTTATTGATGGGGATTATCCACCTTTGCGACAAGTTTGTTTAAGGGATTTTGGGGAAAATATAGGTTCTCATATGTTTGTCCCCTCCTTACCATCCTCAAACTAATGGGTAGTTGAGATGTCAAATAGGAACATTAAGAAAATTTTGGCTAAAATGTAATGCTAATAGAACGGATTAGTAAAGGAGGCTTGATATGCTCTTTGGGCCTACCGGACAGCATACAGCCTCCAAGAGTTATGTCCCTTTTAGCCAACTTTGTATATGGTAAGGCGTTGTCACTACCATTCTAATTAGAGAATAAGCCATGGTGGGCAATGAAGACGTTAAAAATAAATTGGAATGAGGCTGTGGAAAATAGGTTTAACGTTGAATGATCTGATCGAGTTTTGGATTGGGCGTATGAAAATTCATACTCTACAAATAAAAGATGAAGAGTATCATGACCAAAAGATTTAGAAACGACTTATTGGTTGCGGATTTGTGCTTTAGTTCAATTTAGTTGTGTTTGTTTCCGAGCAACCTCAAGTCAAAATGGGACTGGTCCCTTATTTAAAAATCACCCAACTATTCCCTCATTGGTGGGGTTGAGTTTGGAGACCAAGGAAGGGTGGTCAAGGTGAACATTGGTTTCAACCAATATATATCTAGGTAATGCTTAATCGGAGAAGGAAGTGATTGAGGCATACCATCTTAATGAAGTATGAGTAATCAGAGTCCCTTTCATGGCCGCTACGTTAAATCCTTGCTGATTTGTGAGGAAACCCCAATATGTATCCTCTAGCCAACTATATTTCTTTTCATGATTTTCCTAGGCTTAGAGTTTACATATCTTTTCTTTTATTATACTATGTCACCTTCTACATGTGCCTTTTTTTTCTTTAAAGTTCTGTTCTAGAGTATAGTTTTCGGTAAAAAAAAGTGTCCAAGACAATACACAAAATTGGCTTAAGTGGGGTGTTTAAATATGCAGGAATTAAATCACCAGAAATCTACAGTAAACTTGTTCTGCTCAACCCATCACGGAACCCCGCAGAGACCGTTGGTGGATCCATCCGCCCAGGTTTGTATTAACTATTTTCCCAAGATAGGGCACCCCTTGACTGACCCCCATAAGGCTATGGTCGACCTTGTTATGGTACTCGACGTGGAATCATCGCATCTTTTTAACCCACTGGATCCAACTTGACCCGTCCGACTGAAATCTAACAGTTTTAACCTTTTAAAAGTTCCCAACCGCTCACATAGACCCTCATAAACCCCTTTTTATCCTCGATTCCCTACCATTTCTACCCACCTTCATCACCATTAAGTCCTAAAACCCTCTTCCATCTTCTGATATTACACATTTTCCCTAATCGCATAGTCCCCTAACTCTCCCCCAAATTCTCCCATTTTCTTTGTTCCTTTGTCGGCATGTTCGGGGTTGTGTTTGCCTCTGTTAAAACGCGCGAGATTTCATATTCTTTTCTCCATCTACTCCGTTTTAGGTATGTGCTTCTGATATGGTGAATGAATATTGCCTAATTTTTGTAAGTTTTCTGATTAAAACTGTTTATGATGTGTGTGTCTCGCAATTTTGACCATTATTTGCATCTAGAACTCACTCATGTAGTCCTAAGTTCCCGGTAGAACACTGATATAACAAGGAATGGGTGTGTTTTGGTTTACAAAAATGGTGTGTGTTGTCCTAATTCAATTCTACCCAGGGTTGTTTAGGCGGTCAAAAATTGAAAGGCTTCAAATAAAAAAAAAATTATGCCCTACAAACAAATGATGGGGAAAGTAATGTTTGGTGGGGAGGTCGCTGTGGGAGATGGGAGGGGCTAGTTAAATTTATGTCCACATATGCGTCTCAAAAACTTCAATTAGTATTATCGGGATATCCCTTGGTTTCATTCACGGTATCCATTATACTTTTTTTCTTAAGTTTTATGCGTCCAAAAGCCTTTTTGGCTAAGTTTATATAAGTTTTCTCTTTGTTTTGCAGGATCTGTCGCGAAATCAAAATCGGAGATTTTGAGAGAAGAAAACGCAATAACGAACCACCTACTCTACGGAGATGATGATGGTCCTCGTGCTTTTTTTGGTGGTGACGGTCCGTTCTGTCAGGTTCGTCGTGGATTTCAGAGAAGGATTCCAAATACCCCCCCAGATTCCCGAGAGTTGAAGTATTTGAATGAATACCCTCGACGACGTGTGCCTTTGACGGCCTTCATACTGCCGTCGAGGGGAATAAGAGAGCAGCAGAAGAAAGTGCATGAGTAGGGACTACGGAGTCATTGACGTGTCCGTCTACCACGACGGTCCGCGCTAGCGCGCGTTTTGGCAGATTTCCAGCATTAGAATCTTGTGTAAATTAGGTTTTTAATTTTTATGATAATAGTTCAAAAAAACCCTCGTTTTTGAGGTTGGACCACCAGATAGTTAGACATCATATTATTAGAGTAGACTCTTTGTATGTAGTTTGGACTTTCGATTATCATTTATTGCAAATTTATTTTTTGTGATTAATCAAGCAATCCTTTTTTGGATTTATTCTTCTTGATTGAATAAGTCTGAATTTCTTATTTAATATATTTGAATTTGTGTTTATGTCTATGATTAGCTAAACTCCATATATGGTATGGTACCCATAGGCAAAATCATATTTAAATCCTAACTCAAATACAATTCTCTAGAATAGTAATCTTTGCAGTATTAATCATTTCTAATTCTTTCTCTTAGAAGTCCTTTTTAAACTGATGAATCAACGTTGAAACCGCCTTAATGCTACTTTTCGAGCCAAGAGGTAATATAGGAAAAGAATTTTAACTCTATTAAGTTGTATACTCTCTATAGGCAGTATTGAATTGGTACGAGGTAAGTAACTTAGTCAAATATCGAATACATGATTAATATGAGGTAAGATAAATCGTTAGGAAAGCAACACACTACTGGACCAAGGTGCTGAGTGAGATTTTTTCTAGATGCCCGGGACCAAGGATTTAAAATACATACTTATCACTTTGCATGCAGATACTAGGAAAGAATTGTTAATAGTTAGAATTATCAAGTTATGAACCTTTGGGGCAGTAAACCCAGTTATTTTGATTAATTGATTAAATCCCAATTTCAAAACGTTATGTCTCTTTTCAAAATTCGTTAATATTTTTAACTCATTAGAAATGCAAACCCCCCTTTTTACTGTTTTTTCTTTCTAAAGAAGTCCATCAACCGAACAATATTAAATAGAATTTGAAGTTAAGCCTAGATATTTTCTCGTGGGAACGATCCCCAAACCTCACTAGTTTGGTTTATTTACTTGACGCTACCCTGCTTTACTTCTTATTTGAAAGTAAGGTTTTGAGGCTTTTAGATTAACTTGAACTTTTCCTATAGTTTAGTTTGATATTTTCTTGATTTTACTTGTTTTATTATTTTTGATTCTTTTCATAACGCTCCTCCTTGTTATCCAAATACAACGGAATGAAAAGAGAACCTTTGTTTGCTCTGACGAGCACGATTTAAAGAGCGCACACTGCGCATTTGAATCGAAATTTGGGCATAAATGATGAGATACGAACCGAACATATCCCCGCTCCGGTTGATGTTCATGGTCAGATGTTAACCCGATGCTCCGGGTGAACATACCATAGGGACAGAATCTCGCTCCACGGCCCAAGCTACTACGAGAGGCTAATGATAACCTGCGTATTCGGGCACTGTTTGTTTGCCGCCCTACCCCAGGCCACACTTTTGTGTTAACTAGTAGTCTGATGCAAATGCCTCCTGGCCAAAGTTTGTTTTCACAGGGCTACCTTATGAGGTCCACAATGCCCTATAGTAATTAAGGGCATTGTGTAAAAGTTGGGTGGGCCTGAATTTGGATCTAGATTACTAAGGCTCAGAGTGTTTCCTCTCTCACTGACGCGATAGGCTTCTATTGGGGTTCACTGAGCGCCCATACAACTCCATCTTTACTTGGATCAACTAAGGGGGATGTCCTTCTTAAGCGGGGGACTCGGGTGGGGCGGATCCACTATCCGGTCTCCCAGAACTAAACCACGGCTGTGGGGACAGAGTGAATAAACGGTTGTGGGCCAACTGGGGGACCGGAGGAGAGTCATTAGTTTCTTGGATCATTTCACCTCATTCTTGAGAGTTTTTCCAAATCACCGTATAGATATGAGTTCACTGACAGACATACGTCTATCGGGGACAGGATATAACAACAAAGCGGTATTGTGGACACTATAGCAGGTGGATCTTATGGAAATTTCGTATGCGAGACCGCTAACAAATTAACAGAGTGGTCCCGGAGCTTGATGATTGCTCTTTGGCCTACCGGACAGATAGAGAACTCCCAAAGGTAGTTCTTCATCCAACTTTATACTGGGAAAGCTGTCATCTTCCGGTTGAGTTAGGCATAAAGCCATTTGGGCTATGAAGAAGTTAAAAATGGATTGGAGCTAAGCTGCAAGAGCAACGGTTAAATGGTTGAAATGAACTTGATGAATTTCGCCTGAATCCTATGAAGCTCACCCTATAGAACAAGAAAAGATGAAGAAGTACCATACAAAAAATTCAAAAAACGAGAGTTATGGTCGGGGATTTGGTGCTTTTAGTTCAAGTCAAATTTTTGCGCTTGTTCCTTTCCCCAGGACAAACTAATGTCCAAATGCTGGTCCTTAGCACGTTACCCACTATCCCTCATTGGACAGTTTTAGTTGGAAACTAAGGAGGGTGTGGCGGTTCAAGGTGAATGGACATAGCACATAAAAAATCATCTCGGGCATGCTGAAATCGCGATGACGTGATTGCGGCTACTATGCTTTATTAAGTCTGAGTAATAAAGTGTGCCCCCGTTCCCTGCCGTGTCTGACACCAATTACATACTGCGCTGTCTTGGGATGCCAACCCATGCTTGTCATTTTTTTTAGTAAAGGATAGCATTTTTCTACTAATGGTTTTTTTAAAAATTTGCATGCAGGCACATACCGGAAATTCTGCCGAAAACTATCACAACAACAGCAGCCCTGACGATATATCGACGGACATACCCGTGCGATGCGATGGACCGTCGTATACATCCGTCGTCCAGTAACATTTTTTTTTTCTGCTATTTTGGTTTGAAATTAGGGCACACCACTACGGAACACCTACGACGGGTCGTCACACCGCGACGGACCGTCGTCGGGGACTCGTTGCGTGATAATGAATTCTATCTACCCGACCCGACCCGGCTAGACCCTTTTTCAAAATCCGGACCGTTTATACTCCCCCCCCTTCCATATTTCAAACCCATTACTTCTTCATTCCTCTCATCCCCCTCTCTTTTCAATTCCTCCACATTCCCCCCCCCCATTGATCAATTGCCCCCAAAATTCTCCAAATCCTTACAATTATCATCTACTAGTCGTAGCTCTTCCGGAGCGCTGCTGTAAGTGTCTACCTTGACACCGAATACTTTGCATCTGTTTTTCTCCATTCTTTCATTCTAAACGGTATGTTTCTCTCTCTAATTTATACTCACTTATCTTGCATTTTTGTTACTAGTTGTATTAAAGCTTAGTTCCTCATAGTATTGTTGTTTTACTCTATAATACGTTCTCCATGCCCTAGGTTAACAAGGTTCGAAATTACCATGGTTTTACCACCCTAGACATAGGGGCTTTTGCATTGTTAGTTCCTAGGTAGTTTGGGATAGATACTCGGGTTCCAACACTACAATACCAGTGTTTCATCGGGGATGCTTGGGTACCCCATTTCCATCACTGCTATTCAGAACGATACCCCCGATGACGACCGTCGCACATCCGACGACCATTTTAGGTGCCGTTCCAAAAGCCCTAGCAGCACCCGGTCCCACCGATACATGTCACGGAACCGTTGCTTCACTAAGTCCATCCGCCCAAACACCAGCTTTTTGGTTGTCAGAGACCCTGATTCTAAGGGTCTCTCACTTTTCCATTGTCCCATTCCACGAGACATTTGACGACCGTCATACCCGACGGTCCGTCCTGCACGACCGTCATGATGGTTAGAGACCGCTCTGCTAATGGTCTCTCAAACTTCTAAGTGCCTACGACGACCGTCATACCCCCACGACGGTCCATCCTACCACGACTCTCATGTATTGTCATAGACCCCTTCTGCGAAGGGTCTCCCAACTTTTCTAAGTGTTTACGACGGACACTTACAGATTGACGCATCATACCCACGACGGCCCGCCTGCTTCGACCGTCATGGATGGTCAAGACCCCTCCGTCAGGGTTCTTTATATATACTGACCTAGTACAAATAACACGCAGCGTCTCATATGATCCGTCTTAGCCACGACGGAACCATCATCTTGGCTGGCCCTCTGGCCCAGCTGGCCCTCTGGCCCCCCCCGGCCCCTCTGGGGCTGGCCGGCCCTCCCCCCCCCGGGCCCCCCCCGGCCCCCCTTGTCTTGCATGCCCCCACCCCCCCGCCCTCTTCCCCCCGTTGCCGGTTGTTTTCTCTTCGCCCTTCGTGTGATACTTTTCAATATAACTAACATACTAACACACTATTTTTCAAAGTTATGTCGTATGGCTTGCCTTTTTGTTTCGCACTACTCATACTAATATTGATTCCTTTCAAACACCGGTACTATCTACTATGGCACCCAATCAAGACAGCACCTACGCGACGCGGACGATCTAAGTATGTCGCTCCATCTGCCTCATGGTCTCGACTGATTATGATCGGACCCTGAGTACGGTTCCCGTTCCCCCAGGCACTTCCCCGGCCCCTTCCCGTTGCTGCACGGGCCCCCTAGAGCTACCCCAATACGGTGGCGGCCGTCGTAGTCACTGCGTCCCAGTCTATGAAGCGCACACTGACCGGCAACAAAGACCCTCGCATGGGTCTGGCCACAAATGAGGAAGAGCGTCTGGATCTTAGGCTTATCATGTCCAAAGGAATCCTTCTGGCTCTGCTGCAGAGTTTCCCGCCCCCGCCACTTCTGGCACAGCGTGGCTCGTCTGATGATGCTGACATTTTCATACTCTACATCCTGGCCGCAACCAATTCAGAACCCCACCCAGCCGCTGACCAGCCAAACCTATGGTGTGTCGACGGACCAGTTTCAGTTTACTCCGACCCATGTTCCTCAATGATAAATGAATGATGACTCGAACACTCACCTTGGACCGGCGTGGTAACTAACAGGGAGCCTTCCCCGAGCCTGAATTCACAATCTCTTCACAGGCAATCGTTTGTATGGACATCACGTCCGTTTGGACTATACAGTGCGAGTAGACTTTCCGTAGAAGTTTACGCATCCTAACGTAGTGACTCCTGATCATCACAATCGATAGGTCGAGCTGCTCACCGCTAAAACAAACAGTCCCACTGGAGCATGTTCGAGTCCTGGGCGTATGGTCCAACTGTCCCATCCCTCCCTGCCAAGCATCCGCCGGTTTCTATACGGCGAAGTGCAGATGCTATAGCCCCCGGACCCCATCACTTACCGAGTTTGACTCCTCTGGCAGATAGTAAGGATGACGTTCTTGGCGTCGAGCCGCTGAAGAGACACCAAGAGTTGGATTGGCTCTTCACCTGTCGTATATGGAGAGGGTGCCGTTGGGTAACTGAGCGAAGGGGCCCATCAAGAAGGGCCAACCTCACCTCGCCTTCACACCAAAGTCTTGTGGCTCTTGTCCGTCACTGCCGCGAAGGGGTCTCCCCCACAGCTGCTGACAACATCTTACCTAGATCACTCAGTTTTGATGGCGGCGATGATAGCTGGGTTTTCCCGAGGTGGACTTTCTGGCTTCCCAGGGTATCATGCCCGATAGGTCATTCAAGGTTCACCACCACCTCCCCCTTTCCTTTCCGTCATAATCTTTGTACTTGCAGGTCCGCAGGTGTTCCCATATGGGCACATAGATCAGTTTGAAGACCCCGCATGGTACCGTTACGTTGGACTCATCAGAAACGAGGCCAAGGAGTGGCCTCACGTAGAGGTTCCCCATCCAGAGCTGCCACCACTTTTCTGATGACTTAGCATGATACGGAGCCCAGACCCGCACAGCCTACCAGGCCGTCCACTGACAACTTAACCCCCCCCTGTCGAGATCTATCCCGGGTAGTAGCACAGCCACCTATCTCCTCTCGCACATCCCCTCTGCCCCTCTAACCGTACTGGTCCCCGCTTGCTAGGGTCCAACAATTAAAGGCACCATGGCCGACTCTTTTCTGGCATCATATCCAACCGTGGATGCAAAATCGACTACACCGAGTCTAAGCGCGTCTAGAGAGGAGACTGCAGCAGTTTAAAAAGATCGAAAGATTTGCTGAGGTCAACCAGCGTCTGGATTCCTTCGAGTGAGAGTGTTAGCCGACCAGCCCCTCCGTGGAATGTGTCGACTGTTCAAGGCTGCATCGATATTCTTGCATACATCGACATACGATCCTAGAGGGGAGGGTGCCAGTCTTAGGCCCCTTCTGTCGAGCCTGCTGAGACACCGTGCTAGCGGCACTGTTCACTACTTCACAAATTCCACCACTCCCCCGCGAGATACTGCCAAGAGGCATAAGGGTCGAGCAGAGGATGAGGCGCTAGGCAGTAGAAGGAGCGCCGAGAGATGGAGGGCTGCGAGGAAGCCTCACGTGCTGAGGAGGAGGCGTCGCTCAGGAATCATGAGTCATCACAGTTTCCGCGGCTGGGGCGTCCTAAACTCCCGCACGTGAGATTGCAAGGGATGGTCTGCTGATGGTGGGGTTGTTGCTGAGGACACCACTGAGGTGTTCAGATTGCAGAGGCGTTTGTTCCGGGATCCGGACCCCTATCTTGGTGATCCGACGCGTTGCTTTGCGCCACAAGTTTTCTTCACCCTACCCACTCAGTATTTACCTTTTTAATGCATGGGACAATGGTCATGCTTTTTTGTTGGGGGTGGGGTAAATGGCTAGTGGTGTTATGTGAAGTCTGAGTAAGCCCAATTCACTATCCTCTTTTGGGTTTTTTCTTGCCTGTGTTCTTTTTCCCCAAACGATTACTTTTTCTGTTGAAACCGGCATGGTTTATATCTTTTGTACATAGTTAATTCTGAGCATGATGGCTAACATGATATCCTGATAAACTGGAAAATACTGCATGACTAGGCTCGTACTGATAATTTGTAATGGTTTTAAGCATGAAAAAATAAAGAGTTGCACCATTGCATTACCCTAAGTCTTTAAACTTCGAACTAGGTGTCTAATAATCGGTTATAGTGATGACATTTCAAGTGAGTGTGAGGAATTTTTGAATAGTCCACTATTGGGTATTGACAGAACTTGCCTGGTTAGTCCTCTAATGTAAAGTTGTAACAGGCATTAGAACGGATCATAGCACCCTTATTCAAGAAAGCCCATTTCTATCCTAAATAAAGAAACGAATGAATTATCCTTCTTTGAATGCAAATAATCTTATCATAATTTCGACCTTTCTTTCACCTAACCGATATTTGCGGGGAACAATGTGTTGGCCCTGGTCCTCCTTGGACATTTGCACCGTCAGCTTATGCCAAAAGCATAAGTTGAGGGTGGCTAATGCATAAACAACTTCGTTTTGGCCGTTGACCCAACTTTGGTATGGTTACCTGACTTAATGGAAAAAGCCATGAGTTTAGGTATCTATTATGAGGAATGCTATGGAAAGTGGGGTTGAAACAACAAAAGAGAGAAAGAACAATTCAAGTGACTCAAATTAGTTGAAAAAAAGCAAGAAAAGAAAATATACAGTATTGCAAACAAGAAAAGAAGAGAGTCACTTACCAAATGAAGAAAGACTAGAAAATTAAGCAAGGGAAGGTATGATACACTGGGTGCGATAAAATATAGAAAGGGAAGTTTATAGCGATATGTCAAGGAGTGGAACAAAGTCACTAAGTCATACCTAAAAATGTTACCCTACCGACCCTTAGCCTATGTTACGCTAAAAAGGTCCTATCGTGATCCTAAGTTGTATAGCAACTTAAGGTAGTGACATAGGGCAAGCTTATGGCAATAAGTAGAATGAGTGTTACTTTTGTTCTTAGAGCGAGTGTTTGAAATGTTAATCCTTATCTCAAAGTAAATCATTGTGTGAAAAATGAGATTTGTTCAAAGTGGAGGACATTATTTGCATACCAGAATTGTTTAGCACCCAGTGAGAAATTGAGAGGATAGGTGTTAATGCATGGTGATTATGTGTCATTCAGATCCCACAAAAATTCAAGCCTATAGTGATACATGCATAGATTTTGATGATATTAAGCTTGATTGATACCAAATGATTGGCAAGGATAAAACTGGATTACTATTGTACAGGATTTTTAGTGAGTCATAGTGCGTCGCTTGAGGACAAACAACGATTTTAAGGTGAGTGGTTTTGATATACCGTGGTTTCAAAGGTATCTTAATGACTTTTTTCCTTAAGTTTAGAGCGTCCAAAAGCCTTTTTGTGCCTAATTTTATATAATTTTCTCTTTGTTTTTGCAGGAAATCGTCCAAAGCCAAATGCGGAGATTTTGAGAGAAGAAATCAGATAGACAACTCGGAGCTGATGACGGTCTGTCCTTGCTTGTGACGGTCCGTAGGTGTCATGTAGAGAAGCTGCTTAAGGAAGATGGGGGAAGTCTGACCAACTGTGGGTTTAACGAAGCTTGCGACGGTCCTTCATGGCTCCTACGGTCCGTTCTGGGAGTTCATCGTGGAGTTGCAAGAAGTGATTCCAGTACCATATTCCGAGAGTTGAAGTATTTGAAAACTAAGACCCTCGCGGACCGTTGTGCCTTTGAACGGTCCATCATACTTGCCGTCGATGGGAAGAAGAGAACAAGCCAAGAAAAGTGCACCAGTATGGGGACCACGGAGGCCACTGACGGTCCCCGTCATGACCACGACGTCCATGTCCGTCTACCCATCCCGCCGTTTGTGGCAGATTTTCCAGCAATTAGAATTCTTGTGTAATTTGGGGTTTTTAATTTTAATAAATTTGAAAACACCTCATTTTTGAGGTTGGACACAGATAGTTAGACATCATATTATTAGACCTTTGTATTAGTTGTTAGACTTCGGATTTATCATGGATTGCGTGATTTTTGGTGATTAATCAAGCCCACTTTTGGATTTTTATTATTTCTTTTCTTATTGAAAGTAGTAACATGAATTCTTAATTTAATCTATTTGAAATATTTGTTTTATGGTATGAGGTCACTAAACTCCATAACTAGGGGGGGTGTGGGAAACCATAGGCACGATATGAATAAACCCTAGCTTAAAATAACAATTATAGAATAGTGTCGTGCATGTATTAATAATTCCTTTCACTTAGAAGTCTTTACGGATTCATGTTAGAAAGCGCCTTATAATTCTCTTTCCGTACCAAGAGGTAGATAATAGGAAAAGAAATTATTAACATAGATTTTAGTGGTATACTATCTAATAGGCTAGTATTATTGGTCGAGTAATAACTTAGTCAAATAAAAATACGATGCTTAATATAGGTTAAAGATAAGGGTTACGAAATCAACACACGTAGCCGGCCAAGTGGCGGAGTGATATTTTCTAGGATGGCCGTACCAAGGGATTTAGAAATACATACTTATCACTTTGCATGCAACAAGAATACTAGGAAAGAATTGTTTATAGTTAGAATTCCAAGTTATTAACCTGTGGGGAACACGTAAACCCTAGTTTACTTTGATTACTTGAATTAAAATCCAACTTTCAAACTGTTAGTTGTCTTTCAATTCGTTAGTATTTTACTCGATTAAGGACATGCCAAACCGCCCCCTACCCCCCTTTTTATGTTTTTCTTCCTAAAGAAGTCCTCAACCCGAACAATAGTAATAACAAGTTGAAGGTAGTCTAGACTATTTTCCTCGTGGGAACGATCCCAACCTCACTTAGTTGGGTTATTTACTTGACGCGACCGCTTTACTTCTTATTTGAGAAGTAATTTGAGCGTATCAATAGGGTATCCATGTTTTGCTGCAATACACTGTTCCCTGATGGTCAGTACGAGACCCCGTCGATGGACCGTCAAGACTACCTTCCCTAGTTTACTCTAAGTGTCCCTCGACGGACACCTGTCATGGACAATCATTCCTTTGACAGTCCATCGCGCAGAACTGTCGACACTGTCAGAACCTTTGTTTATGATTTTTTAAAATTTTATTCTATGTGTCCCTCGACGGACCCCTATGACGGACCGTCGTTCCTTCAAGAGTCTTTCCTCTAAAACCATCGACACAATTAGATCATTTGTTTCTGATGTTTACAAATTTTAGTCAAAGTATCACTCAACGGACCCCTATGACGGACCGTCGTGCCTTCGACGGTCCGTCCTACATAATCCTTGCCATTATCAGATTCTTTGCTTCTAATGATATAAAAAAATTTCACTAAGTATTCATTGACGAACCCCATGAGGGACTGTCGTTCCTCCAACAGATTATCTATGGGTTCGTCATGCACTGCTTCATTCTAATTCCAATTCGATTTCTACTTTGTTGCTTTCTTCTGTTGCATGTACTAGTGCTAAATAATTTTATTTAAAGGTTTTAATTGCACCAAAAGAAGACCGCATATACTCACGAGAGCGTTCCATGTTTTTCGCCCCATCCGTACCGATGGTCATCGGCTCAAACGATCAGCATGACCCAGATTACGTGCCACCAGGCACTCTCACATCCACTCATGTTGCACATATCACTAGAGCCACGCCCACGAAGTTGGCTCCCGGCGGAGTCACTGCTTCCCAGTGTGAAGAGGAGTGTATACTTATTGGCACACCTTCTAGGTCTACTGCATAGTCTGAGAGAACATTTGGCTCAGAGGATGCTTCCGGTTCTAAGGAAGTGTCTGGTTCTAAGGAGGTATCGCGGTCATAGGAGGACTCTTCTCCCGCCATAGCGTCCCACACTGCCTCTTCTGATAAGGCGTATAATTCTGACTCTACTCCAGCACCCCAGAGTAGCATCCCTGCTCCAGTTGCTAATCAGTTCAACCGATGGTTTGTCGAGGGGAAGTACAAAATGTACGATGATGCAAAGATGCCCAATGACAAGGGGGTCATGACCTTGACCTTTACACATGAGCGACGGGTTATAACGGGGAGCTTCCAACCATGTCATCCATCCATGAGTTATTCACCCGACATCGGTTGGAGTTGACGGCTCGATATGTAGGCTGCTACGGAGAGGAGATGGTCTGAAAGTTCTACGCCTCCTATGTGGCGACTCTCTTATCTAAGTTAGAAATGCGGGAAGCCCCCTCCAAACATGCTCCTTTTGATTACGTCCGAGTCCGCGGCAAGCGGGTTGATATTTCATTGTTGGTCATCCACAGGTTTTTATATGGCGCGGATGTTGATGCCACTCGGACACCTCTTACCTCCACGTTTGACTATTATTTGAAGTTGATTAAAGATGGTTGGTCCCTGCATGAGCTAGAGTTGATAGAGACCATCAAGCGGTTGATTGCACAGTACCTTTCTGCCGATGGTGAGCCTACTGATTAGGTGTTGCAGCCCAAGGGAGGTATCAAAAAGACTAATTTAACCTTAAAAGCCATGTTTTTGTGGTTACTAGTCCAACAATACCTTTCCCCCACTGCAGATGACAACATTGTCACTTGGGATCGTGCGGTACTAATGTTGACAATGATTGTGGGGTTTGAGGTGGACTTCACATGGCTACTACACCCGGTGATGAACGATAGGGCCTTCAAGTCCACTACTACTTACCCCTTCTTGTGCATGGTTTTTGCTTTGTGCAGGTTAGAAAGAGTGCACGTGTGGCAAATTCATGTGCTCAAGACCCGGTCTTGCACAATAGATATTTGCGTCATTTTGGATAAGGCCAATAAGTAGGCTCCACACAAAAGGCCCCGGTCGGAGGTGCAGCCACTTGGTGAGAACCTAGTGGAAATGGTTGAGAAAGCACAAGAGGCTAAACCGGCTACATTTGAGCCACTGACACTATCTTCTACTATTGTCCCGATTATTAGGGTCAAGAAACTTAAGGCCCAAATAGCCACACTTCTGCACCACATCCTGCCTTGGATGAAGAAGGTCATGGAGGTCCACCAGTTCTTGGACGCTTTTGAGCTGCGGGTTCTTGCCTGACCATCCCCTACAGTGGATGTGACGGTTGTCCAGGATGTTGTGGAGAGCAATAGAGAAGATCTAGATACTATACTAGAGGCTTGAGTTCCAAAATTTGAGGGCCCTTCTGCAGAGACCCCATTGAGGACACAGTGTTGGCTGCCTTGTTCTCATATCCCACAGTTCCACCATCTCCCCCACGAGAGTGTGACAAGAGTCACCGAAATAGAGATGAGGATGATTCTCTGGATCGAAAGAAGCAGCACCATGAGTTTGAGGCTGCGAGCAGAGCCTCGCTTATTAATGAGGAGGCCCGGCAGTTGAGGGAAATAGAGTTTGCTGCTTGGGCGTCTATATCTAGAGTTGTTGAGGCTGAGAAGAGCATTATTGATAGTGTTGTTGTTTCTGAGGACAATACTGAGTGTGTCTAGACTATAAAGGGAGCGGGTTGCAGGCAGACGAACGCGCCATCTTGTTGATATCCGGTCCTTGACGCCTTAGATTTGCCTTAGCTACCACCGTATTTTATATATTTTATGAATTGGGGACAATTCCATGTCTTTTTTTTGGGGTGGGCTAAATGGAATGTGAGTGCTAGGGTGAAGTTTAAGTAGCCCGACTCACGATCCTCGCTTGGGGTTTTCTTGCATGTATTCTTTTTCCCCAAGAGACTGGTTATTTTTAGTGTTGAACCGACATGTTAGTATCTTTTGTACATAGTATAGAAATGGAATATGAAGCATCATTGCTAAACAAAATGATATCATGATTTAAAGAAAATTTTGCATGACTAGGGATAGTAACTGATAAATGTGTAGCTCTAAGAATGACATAGAGATACACCACTACATGACCCTAAATCCAAAACTCAAACTAGGTTTCTGATAATTTGGTAGAGTAATGAGATGTCAAGTCAGTGTGAGGAAAATTTGAATATTCCACAATTGGTAATGAGCTAGAACTTGCGTGGTTAGACTTGCTAAAAGTAAGAAATAATAGACAATTAGGAAAGGAATATAGCCCTTTGTTCAATAGAGTCAATTTTTAGCCTAAATAACAGAAAACCCAATGAAATTAATCCCTTCTTTTTCCAAATGCTTTGATCTTAAAATAGACCTTTGTTTTTAACCCCAACAGATCTTTTCTAAGAACAACATGTTGTCCCTGGTCCCTCCTGCCATGTCCCTTACCCAACTTTGGATATTGTGTACCTTAACTCATGGCAAAGCCACGAGTTAAGGCCATGAGTTGAAGGTGTCTGTTATGAGGAATACTCTTGAAAGTGAGGTGGAAAAAATAATGAGAGAGAAAGAACAAAAGGAAAGTTTCTCAAGAAAAGTTTAAAGCGAAGTGAAAAAAATTTGAAAATTTAAAAATACAAGAAAAGAGAAGAGTCACTTACACAAAAGGAAAAAGAAGAGAGAATAGCAAGGTGAAAGAAAATTGAGAAAAAGGGCGGAGTAAAATAATAAAAAGGTAGGACGCTTAGAAGTTATGTCAAGGAGGCCAACAAGTCACTAAATAATATCCAAATATACCCTACCTGACCCTGAGCCTAAGTTACAAGATAAAAAGTCCTATTGTGATCTTAAGAGTGCATTATGGTAAACATAAAGTAGTGAAAATAAGGGCAAGCCTATGGAAACAAGTATAAATGAGGTGAGAAGTTGTTCTGAGACTGAGTGTTGAAAAATAATCCTTCTACTAACACTAAAATTATTGTGTGAATAATGAGGATGTTGTTTTGAAGTAAGGACACTAGTTGCTATAGCAGAAAATGGGTACCTTAGTGAGAGATCAAAAAGGATAGGTGTCGGTGTGTGGTGAGTCTGTGTCATGGTATGATCCACATGATCAAGACTATTAGTGATAGCATGCATAAATCATTTTGAAAA
This sequence comes from Solanum habrochaites, assembly GCA_027704765.1. Taxonomy (NCBI): domain Eukaryota; kingdom Viridiplantae; phylum Streptophyta; class Magnoliopsida; order Solanales; family Solanaceae; genus Solanum; species Solanum habrochaites. Next base: position 104,168 of record JAKWJA010002177.1, read on the forward strand.
TAATCGTGATTTATAAACAGATGATTACAAAAAACTAAAACAAGGATACTATTGTAAAAAGATTTTGTGGTTAGTCATTGTGGGTTGCTTTAGGATAAACACCAAATTTAAGTTGAGGGTGTTTATGTATCATGGTTTCACGGCACTTTCAATGATTTTTCCATAAGTTTAGTGTGTATCTAAGGCTTTTTTGAATTGGTTTTAATGTGGTTTTCTCTTTGTTTATAGGAAATCAATTAAGAAGGAGAACCTGCTAAAATTGTGCTGAATATTGCATATGTGACGACCTATGGAGCCATCTACAGTCCATCGTGCCCTTGACGGTCCTTTGAAGGCCACTGTTGTACGGAGAAAGAGGATGCTAAAGGATTATGGGGATTTATGACTAAATGTGGAGCTATGGAGGCTCGCAATGGACCGCCATAGCCATAATAGCCTGTCCTGCACATCCGTCAATGTTAACAGAAAGTAGCCCCACTACTCATCTATAAGAGATTCATGTTATGTATGAACAAAAGCCATTGACGGACCGTCGTGCACGCAACAGACCGTCATCCATGTCCATCGATTGTACAACAAAGTTAATGAAGAAAGCAGTAGAAAAAGAACTTAACTATGGAACGACAGAGGGCCTCTACAGTCTGTCATGACCTCGACGGTTCGTCGCTCCAGTCGTCAACTTAGACGCGTTTTTGGGCAAATTTTCCTTAAATAGATTTCACTCTTTTATTAGGACTCTATTATTAGAAATACTTGTAAAAACCTCATTTTTGGGGTTAGACTCTTGGATATTTTCTAGTTTTATTATTCTAAGAATTGAATTTTGGGATTTTGTGAAAAATACGGTATTTTCCGGAATTTTTTGTTGCAAGTTTTTGAATATCTCAAGTAATTTTCTTGATTTTCTTCAATATCATAAAAGTAAGTGCATGAATTCTTATCTAAATAATAAGAATTGTGTGATTATTAACATGGGTAACTAAAATCTATAACTACGGTTGTGGGAACCATGGGCAAATAATACGTTAAAACATACCTAAAATAACAATTCTCGAATAGTGTCTTGCATTTATTGATAATTCTTTTGTTTAGAAGTCTTTTACTAGAACTCGCCTTATTGCTACTTGCCTGACCAAGGAGGTAGATAATAAGAAAAGAATTATAAACATAGATTTAGTATATACTATCAAATATGATAGTGTCGGTTGGTGAAAAGTACCAACAAAGACAAATACCGATTATGATGCTTACTATAAGGTATAGGAAATGTATAGGAAAACATACACACGTAGCCGGACGAAGGGGCAAATTGAAATTCCCTAGTTGCCGAACCAAGGAATTACAGATGCATAACTTACCACTTTCCATTTAAGATACTAACAAAGTGTTGTTATAGTTTGAATTACCGCGTTATGAGCATGTGGGAACACTTAAGCCCTACTTACTCTCATAACTTGATAAAAATAAAATCTTTGAACCTGTTACTTATTTACATAGAAATAGCTAATTACATTTATTGCTTAAAAAACCCCTTTTTGTTACATGTTTCTTGGAAAGGACTTGGCTAAATAGAAGTAATAATAGGTTAAAGTTAGTCTAAATCATTTTCCTCGTGGGATCGGACCCAAACCATAGTAGGGTTCTTTACTTGCTACGACCGTTACACTTAGCTTTTCGAAAGTAAATTTGAGTGTACAGTAATTAACAGAGTAATACCAATATAAAACAATTTCTTTAACTAGTTTATAGCCTGAATAGAGACTTAGTAAAGCCATAATCTACTTCTCAACCTCGGTCAATTACTCAAGAACTAGCATAATTGGATAACAATATATAAAAATATACTCATAATTAGCATAATAAACAACATAGGATTGTAATGCACAAATTAACCAAGCCAATTGAGTCAATACTACACAATTCAATTCAAGAACAAAACCTAGGGTTAACGGGAATATGTCATCTTCTACAATTGAGACCAATACATTAAAAAGTAGAATAATGTGGACATGATACATATTAATTTACTCATAATATCCAAAAGAAATCACAAACAAAGATATTCATAACACCAATGTCGTAATGGATGAAAACCCACTAGAATTTCATACTTATGTTTTCAATTTGACGGAACCCTTTGGTAAAGAAGTCCAAAAGGTGAAAGTAATCCCATACCTTGTGGATTTATGAATTTTGATGGAGAAACTTTACCACTTCCATCTAGAAAACCCATCTATAGATTGGTCTTCAATGGGGTTTCTTTGGGAGAGAGAAAGAGAGAGATGGAGGAGATATTTGGGCTTGGAAATTATGAGGGAATAGGTTAGTTTAATAAGGTTAGGTTCTTTATATCGGTTTTTAATTAACTAATTAGATCTCATAGACGACAACACGTCGATTCGTCATGTGTCATAGATGGATCAACGGACCAACCGTCCAGTTGGTCCGTCGTTTATTCCATAGACTTGAAAAATATCCTGATTTTTTTTAAATTTGTTTAAGGTCACACTCGCAGCGAGGCATTTCGAGCCCTCGGGGGGGGACAACAATCTGTGGACATGCCTAGGAATCATTTTGACTATTAACGCAAGGTTTCCTCATCAAGGACCTGATTGGTCCTTGGGTTTTTCCAGTCGATACCCGGAGTAGGATAATATGAACAAACTCAAATTCATGTTAGACACCCTTCCACTAAAAGTCATAATTTTACGACTCCTAAAGCTTAGTCAAATCAGCTAAGTCACACTAACACCTCATTGCACTAGTTTCGAGACGCCATAAACATTACTTGATGTTTTGATTCCTAAACTTCCTAAATTAAATATATACATTAAGATTGAACTTCAAACAGTGTCTTTACACCTATGTTAGGGTATAGAATACGTGTTAGACTTTCAGAGTATTACATTTTCCCCCCCTAGGAATATTCGTCCCCGAATGAAACGAAAATCTTTTGACGGGAAAGAATAGACTCAAGACTAGCAGCCCAACCAACAACAATACAATAAAACAAAAGCTACAACATAAACCATGGCATTTTACACATAGAAACTAAAAAACGTCAATTACCACACATAAGGCTCAAAATCACATTATAAAGAATTTCCTTCTCACAATAACACTAGCTCAACATACCATATATGAGTCAATTATGCCAAAAATGAACTTACCAACATGATCAACATTATTTCTAAAATTTACCCATATCAACTGCACAACATACTTAAAATTAGACAGAATGCAAATTGTTCAGTCAAAAAGCACACTTCACTGTAAATTCACTGTAACGACACCATACAATGCACATTTTGGAAAACTTCACCAGAAATCAAAGCAACTTCAATTTTTAGTCATTATTTTCATTATTAGCAAGAACAACTAACCTTTATTATGAAAGATATGTGGTAACAAGACTTCATGTCGGCCTCGGCCTCCAATGTTGCTCCCTCAACTAGGTGGCTTCTCCAAAACACTTTTACAGAGGCCACCTCTTTGTTCCTCAACCTCTTCACTTGACGATCAATGATTTAAACCACAACCTCATCATAGGAGATGTTATTCTTTATAGATAGACCTTCAATAGGAAGAATAGACTTGGGATCACCGATACACTTCTTAAGCACTATAATATGGATAAACGTATGAACCAAAGATAGTTCACTAGGGAGTTCAAACTCATAGGAAACCTTACCACCCCTTTCATGGGCGAAATATGTTCGTACACTTTATCACCTTCTTTAAACTCTAATTTCATTCTTTACTACGGGGACCAATTCAATTGAAGAATTTTCATAGTCTAAGTATTGACTCTGACGATGTGATATTAGAACACGCCTTTCTGTCCTTTTAACAAGACTTAATTAAAGGAGTTTTACAAACCTTTAGGAATAGAGTTTTCCACCTTTTAAACACTAAAATGGGTTCATTGGTAAAACTGATAGACAATTATGTTGCCTTACCAATCAATGAAGCGAACAATAATGCCCCCAACAAACCATCCCAAAAAAATCACATCAAAATCAACCATACAAGTTCTATCTAATTCTAAAAACATGACTACCAATTTAGTGCGGAAACTTATGTACCTCTTTGCAACCACCGACTCGCCTACCGAGGTAGTTACTATGAAAGGTTCATTTACAATATCCGGCAAAATATAGAATTTCATAGCTATCAAGGGAGTAACAAATGATAATATAGACTCGGATGAATCAAAGAATATATATCCATAGAGAAAACTAGTAAAAAATTATTCAGCACATTAGGAGAACTCTCTTGTTCAATCCTTAAGCGAAGTGCATAAAAGTGATTCTTCTTTGGAGGTTTAACACTTTGAAAATCTAAGACGAGTCCTATAGCCTAACAAAAGTGACATGGGGTTTAAGAAATGTTTTAATACCTATTTTAATGAACATAGGTCATTTAGGAAGTTTATGAACCAAAACATCCAAGAACGTCCATGACGTTCAAAAACTACTTCTAAGTGATACTAGCGTGCCATAGCCTATTTGATTAGTTTTAGGAGTCAAAAATTAATGAAATTAGGTGGAAGGGTGTATAAAAAGTGTTATATATCATTCATGTTCAAAATATCTTGGTACGACTCCCAAAGAATCAACCAAGGGTCCTTGATAAGGACCCTAGCACGTAGGAGGCAACACTGCCTAGGAGCGCGAAACCACGAGAAACCATCAACGGCTAGTGCGTAGATTACGGGGCGTCAATGCTAACCGATGTCTCACAATTAGCCATATTTATGGATCCCTCGCCTGCACAAGTCTCTGACCGCATTGACGAGTGTGCAGGACAAAGAGGGGCAGGGTTGTGTCACAAACGGCCCATCGATGGGGTTACGTCTGTCAGGGTTAAATTTTCCTGCATGTTTTTAAAGTTGCTTCATTTAATTAATTTAAGGGTTTTAGGGGTTACATAGGGATTTAAGGGAGATTAAGTAACTAATTTACCCCCCCCCCATATAAAGACCCCAACCCTCATTAATCTAAACACAACTCACCAAAATAAACTCTCTTCTATCTCTCTTCTTTCTCTCTCTATTTGGAAGCCACCATTGAAGACAAGCTAGGAGGAGGTTTTGGGGGAATGAAAGGGGCGATTTCACCATCAAATCTTCATCAAACTTTGATTATGGGTTCTAATTTACCTTAGAAATTCTTTACTTAAAGGGTTCCTTCAAAATTGAATCCAAAAGATGGATTTTCAAGTCGGTTTCACTCAATTATGAATTTGATGTTATGAACTGAGTTATTTATGGTTTCTTTAGGATATAATGGATATATTTAAGGACTTGAATGAAAAGAATCATTTATTAGAAAGCATGCTAATTCCTATTAAAGTATTCAATGCACATACCATACAACATATACAACTTAATGATTTCATCTACATAAAGCATGATCATAATCAAAGACATGTTATCATGGAGTGATGTTAACATGTCATATTACATATATCATATAAGAATTACATACAAAAACACTTAAAAATGATCGTAACCTACAGGTGTATTGGTCATGTGAAGCCCCATAACCCCACACAACCAAGTAGATAAGATGGGATACCATAAGTAAAGCTCTGATTCATATAACTTGTAACATAGTAGTCTTCATCTGATATAGCAATATAAAATGTTCATCAACATATAAAACATTATATAAGAGTAACATCATGTATAATAAACATATATATTTCATGTTATCATGTTACATAAGAACAATCTCCTTAAAGTCAACTTGTGAAATGTTTGGGTAGAGTCCCATACCCCTACCCATACTAAGTAGACTCTTTAAGTCACCCTAGTAAATGTACATTTACTTGTCTTTCATTTTACATGAGTGAACATATTCCTTAACTGATATTGACCGTGTGAGCTAAACATGGAATTCGGTGTCATAAAACCCACAATGAAGGAAGGTGTTTTACCGGCCAAAGTAGAACCAAACATGAGTTAGCTTTAAAGTTAGATCCACTAGCTACTATCCTATAGTAGAAACATAGTTCAAGAACTAGGAGATGCATTAGAGAGACATAGTTTTAACATTACATGTAGTTACTATGTCCTGAGAGTCATGGGAAACTCCGTCCAAACTATGGAAGGCACACCTTCATATCTATTTCATTTGGTTGCTTAGTTAAGTCACTTTCTTGAATAACCTTTAAGGTGTCCTGTTTTCGTTATCATAAAAATATTATAGGTCCTAGGATTTAATCCTTATCTAAACATGCATCGCGAGCTGGTTCGAGCTCATTAGGATTTGATGAGAATTTCCTTTCATGGTGAACCCTTCCGTGTGGAGGATTAACATAGCATAATCATTTTCTTAGGGGGGTAAACAGACAAGAGAATATCATAACTTGCATTAGATTTCATTCTAGTCTTAGATCCAATCCCTACGTTTACATGTGATGTAGTTGTAGGTATAACCCATTTAAAACCATCAAATTGATAATAAATATACTTCACACGAATATCATCATTACAAATGAAACAATACATGCATGATTAACCATAAAAAAAATTACTTTTCATCGAGCATCATAAATATAGAATTATATAGAAAATCCGTTTTGTAGGGTAAAAACCCTAAAGTTGAATTTCTTTAAAACTTATCTTTGAAAGGAACTTTTGGGGAAAGTAATACAAATAGTGAAAAATCATATCTTATAGATGAAAAATCCACGAAAATTTTGTTGGAAACCTTGAAGTGTTTGCCTTCTTCCTTAAACTCTTCTTGTTCTTCAATGCGGTTTGCAAAAGAGAGGGTTCTTAAAAGACATGATAGAAAACTTGTTTGATCTGATTTGGAACATGTAAAATTTGTCTAAAACTGACCTAATATTCATATACAGTCTTCCTATGAATTACCCAAAACACACACTGCTTAAATGAGTCTTTTTATAAGGTTAAATGACAAAAAAAACGACTTTAATGATTCTGTGAAGTGCCTGCGCTTTGCGGGACGAATTCCCATTATTTTTCTTAGTTCTTGGGTTGAGGAAGTTAGGTATATGTTAGCCTCGCGTCGCGAGGCTTCCACTCACATATTAAGGAAGAAGACCTCGTCAGGAATGTGCATCGCGCACCTCTTCTTCAATTCTGCCTATTCTGCAGCCTGCACATTCACGTTTGGGTCCTCTCCAAGGACCCTTCGGGTGGTCATTCAGGTGTCGTTTACGGATATTTAGACCATTTTTTAATACCATCCAAGGTCTTTAAAGTTTTTGACTTCATTGACACATTGAATCTTCACCAAAACATTAGTGACGTAAAACTAGTTATTATTACTAGTTCCAGAGTCAAGTCTTTCTTTATTTGGCTTCAAACCTTTTCCAGATGAACTTATTACATTAATATAGGTCTTTAAACATCATTTTTTAACATTATTTAATAGATTAAGATCTAGTCTAAGTCATGGAATTTCGGAGTGTTACATTATCCCCCCTTAGGAAGATTCATCCCCGACACTAAAATCTTTTGGAGGGTAGAATAGACTCAACACTAGCAGCCTAACCAACAACATCATAAAAATCATATTTATTACTTCACAACTCCTTTCAACACATAAAACAACATTATACATTGCACTAAATTCATGATGCACCACATATAAGATCTTAACATTTGATAACACATAGTGATAAATTTCCTTCTTAACATTCTCATAAGCTCAAAATGTATAAAGTATATACCATGCTATCATTCTTTAAGGACAACAACAAAACAAAAAAATCTCAAGACGACACATACATACATATTTCATATAAGTGCAAGAATAGATTTCAAAATCATTCTCTTAACTAAAATTGGTATGACTTTTACCATAACATGCACCTATTTATAAAATAAGTCAATTTCATGATTATTCAATAATTTATTTATTAAGATGAATGTCTAACATCAAGGAATAAACAATGACGGTAGCGTGACTTCATATCGACTTTTGCCTCTAATGTTCCACCCTCAACAAGATGGTTCCTCCATAGACTTTTTAAAGAGACAACCTCCTTGTTTCTAAACTTCTTGACTTGGATATCTAGGATATCAACCAAAACCTCTTCATAAGAGGGTTCTCATCCACGCCTAAACCTTCAATAGGTAGAATGGATACCGGGTTGCCTATGCATTTTTCAGCATAGAAACATGAAACACTGGATGAACAGAAGCTACTTACTAGGTAGTTTTAAATCATAGGCAGACTTCTCAATTCGTTGTAAAACCTCATAGGGACGAACATACCGGGGACATAATTTCCCCTTCTTACCAAAACTCATCACCCCTCTCATAGGTGAAATCTTCAACTAGGCATGATCACCTATTTCAAATTAAAGATCTTTTCATCTATTGTTGGCATAAGAGTTTTGCTGACTATAGGTTATCTTCAATTTATCTCTATTATTCGAACAGTCTAGGACGAAAAAAAATCATAGTACAGTCTATGGTTCAAGGATGTTGAGGATCACCCAACCTCAAAAAAATCCAAACTGGATGGAGATCTACAGCCTCCTACCATAAAAAATTAAAAGCTCAAAAGGTGTCATGGAGATACTCGAATGATAGCTATGTTGTTAAGAGCATTCAATTCAAAGGTAGATGATCATCTAAATTACTTTCAAGTCATATACAGGGCTCTTATATGTATTCAAGATTATGAATAGTATGTTCCGCTTAACTTAACCCTCATTCTAGAGGATAAAAAGTGCGGGTACAAGTTTCACTAAGTGACATAAAACCCTTTTGAAAAAGCCTTCAAAGAACGAGAAGTGAAATTGGGTACTCGATGTGAACTGATGGACAGGGAATCCCATAAGAATACAATCTATTAAGTAGATGCCTCTTCATATCTCAGTCGTGTATGTAGACATAGCGGGAATAAAATGGGCAGATTTGGTCAACCTAATCACAATAACCAATATCGAATCATTTTGCTTCTTGGTTCGGGGCAACCCAAAAACAAAAATCTATAATGATGGCTTCCCAGTTCCAAGTAGGAACATCCATGATTTGGGTTAAAACACCTGGTTTGAAGTGCTCACCTTTAACATGTTGGCAATTCGGACACCTTGCAACAAACTCTACTATGTCCTTCTTTAAACCATCCCACAAATAAATTTCTCTAAGTTCATGATAAATTTTAGTGGCACCAGGATATATAGACTAGCGAGAACCATTGGCTTCTTCTAGAATTCACTTTCTCAAATCCTCAAAATTCTGTACAAATAATCTTTCTTCGGTACTTATAAGAACACCAGGTGTTCCCATTAGGAGAATGATCTTATGGAGTACCATGTCGCCGAGTTTTCAACTCCAATCATAGTGCCGATCAAATGCTCAGTAGATTTCACCTCCACTACTAATGACGGAATCGGGAGTTGATGAGGACCATGAAACCACAATTTGGAGACTCTTCTTACCGAACACCTAATTGAGCCAACCTATGAACATATTTCACAAGTTATTTCTTCTCTTTTTCCACTAGAGACACATTACCCATAGTCATACGACTCAAAGCATCCGCAACCAAGTTAGCCTTGGCAGGTTGATAAAGGACACTCATTTCATAATCTTTCAACAATTCTAACCATCTTCTATGTTGGATATTTAACACTTTTTTTAATACATATTAAATACTTTTATGGTCAGTAAAAACATCAACCTGCACACCATACAAATAATGTCTCCAAATTTTTCAAGGCAAAAACTTAAGATGCTAACTCAAGATCATGTGTTCTATAATTCTTTTCATGAACTTTAAGTTGCCTAGAAGCATAAGCTATCAACATACCATTCTGCATGAGGACACATCCCAATCCAACTCGAGAAGCATCACAATACAATACAAAGCCTTCATTTCCCTTCAGTAAGAGCAACACGGGTGCGGAGGTAAGATTATCTTTCAACTCTTCAAAACATTTTTCACAAGCTTTAGACCCCTAAAACATCACCTTCTTATGGTTCAAAGCTGTCAAAGGAGAAGCAATGAACGAAAATCCATAAACAAACCTTCTATAATACCCGGCTAGACTCAAGGAACCTCTTTTGTCTGCGAGAGTCAAAGGTCTAGGTCAATTCCTAAATGCATCCATCTTCTTCGGATCAACCTCTACACCGTCATCAGAGATAGTATGGCCAAGAAAAGAAATTAACCTTAACAAAATGTAACACTTGCTAAATTTGGCGTAAAGTTTATGTTCTTTGAGGACTTGCAAGGCTAGGATCAAGTGACTCTCATGCTCTTTTTCATTCTAAGAGTATACCAAAATATCATCAATGAACACAATCACAAATAAATCGAAGGTAATCTTGGGAAAATCTATTCATCAGGTGCATAAATGCCGACGGAGAATTCGTTAACCCAAAAGACATAACTAGAAACTCATTGTGACCATATCTAGTTCAAAAATTGTAACGACCTGTTTAGTCGTTTTGAGCAACAGATTTTATTCTGGAAAAACTGGCAGAGGTGAAGGACGGACACGAGGACCGTCACAGGACACGACGGACCGTCGGGGATGTATCGTCTTTTCAACACTTAGAAAATCTGAAATTGGGTACTGAAAAATCGGACTCTCTGAACGTCCGTGACGGAGAGTGCAGGACGGACCGTCGCAGGCGCGACGGACGTCAAGGCCCATCCACTGAAGATTGACTCTCTGTTTGCACGCGAGGACACAGGACGGACCGTCGCAGGTGCGACGGCCCGTCACGGGATACGCAGTCCCAGTCGGGTCGGATTCTGCAAACGTTTTTAAGGACGTTTTGGACCTCTTATTTCCTGCTTAATTATAAAGTTAGAGGGTTAATGTAATAAGTTCTAATTGTTATTGGGGGGTAAAATAGGTACCTTAAGTTAATAGTGGGTTATTATGCCATCTTTTATTCTTAATATATATTAAAGGGTAAAAGAAAAGAGGGTTTGAATAAGAAAAATCGAAAGAACAGCAAGAGCGAGAGAGAATCGATCAAGAGAGCAGAGGACGAAGGAGGATAGCAAGGATTTTGAGAACGAGAGATTAGATGTTGATTCAATCTCGGTGAGGTAGGGTTATGGTTGTATGTTACATATTCGTAGTGACTCTTAATAGTGAATATTATGTGTTGAATAATATTTGTAAACCCTGCTATGTGGCTAAGTGGTAGCTGCATGATTATGATTTTTAAAAATTGTGATTGAATTAAAAAAAGCATGATGAAGTTATGGATCCCAAATCTTGAAAGAACCTAATTCACTACTGGATATATTATATAATGAGAATGATGATGCCTTTAGAATGAAAGAAAGAGGCTTGATATATATTAACATGATAATGATAATGCATTAGGTTTAAGAAGGGCTGATTGAATTAGGGGTGGGGTCCACGTTCCCGGTTACCAGGATTAGGAATATGAGATCGGAGGCTAAGGTGTCACGTTCCGACACACAGAGATCGAATGAATATGAGGATCGGTTTGAAAAGTGAATCCTTCCCCCCACCTTGTCTCCCCCCCCGGGTACCAGGATGGATAGAATATGAGGATCGGAGTGTCACGTTCCGAAACCAGGATAGAATGAATAGAGGATCGGGTGCCACGTGCCATGGTACCAGGAAGAATATGAGGATCGGTAGTGTCACGTTCCGACACCAGGGATAGAATATGGATCCGCGGTGCCCCGTTCCAGGTTACCAGGATAGTAGAATATGAGGCATCGGGCGTGCCACGTTCGGCACCAGGATTCCAGGATAGAAATCGAGGATCGGGTGTCATCGTACCGACACAAGAGGAAGAAAGATATATGAATCTTGAAAGATAATGAATATACTCTAATCTAATGAACATTCATTCCAAAAAGGTATGGTAGTGAGGCTTGAGTCCTCATGTGTGAACTCGGTTTTGTAGTTATTGAATGGACATTCAACGTTATTATTGCCTACATGTGAGTATTGTGTTGAGTTTACATATTATTGATATATACTGTTCCTGTTTTGAGTGGCCGATGATATCTACTCAGTACGTGTGGTTGTTGTAATTGACCCCTACGTTTATGTTTTCCTCTTTTGTTATTTGGTAATGCAGAAACTGTTCCCGTCAACTCAACTACACAGTTAGATCGAGCAGTCTTAACTTCATCGGAAATCTCAGGGTGCAGTAATGCGTATAGCTAACTT